>SKCR01034590.1:0-142686 GCA_019454045.1 Zanthoxylum bungeanum
GATTATATAGTTGTGACTATTAGAATCAAAATATAAAAATGGAAAGATTAATGTTTAAGACTAATCCTGGGCGAAATGTATTTAAACGATTTTATTTTTCAAATTCGAATAAATTTCAGGATGGTCCTGAAAAATAATAACTTATTTTATTTGATAAAATAACGTATTATGCTATACCTGGAGTTAAGCAAATAGTAGAGCATAATCTTTGGAAGATCATGTAATGATAACTTAAGTGCTTAATCCATTATGTTTGTCATAATTATGCACAGCAAGTATTAAAATGGATTTAGATACTTAGTGTGGTACATAAAATATATATATTGATGTTCAGAATATATTTTGAAACAGAATACTGACTTCAATTGAGATTTATCTGCGAATTGAAAACGGACGAAAGTCGCTGTTTTAACCGTAGATATCTGAATTAGGAACTACCTTCGGGTTAGTACTTAAATTTAGAAAACTGTTATAATGTAGCTAGTTTGACTAGAAACATTATCTCTATATCGCGTATAACCCGCTGCGGGTGTACCTTTATATTCTAGAAACACTAAAGTGTTTTGCATTATAAAATGATATTGAGATAAAACACATTAGATGTGAATAACATGATTTATATTTTTGAATATAAATAATAGCTCAATATATAACATGACAAAATAATAGCTCAAATTGATTTGATCAGTTAAGAAACTTAATTGTGCATAGTTGTCAGGGACACTACTAAACAAGAATCGTATATCCGCACTTTTGAAAAGCGGGTACTAGGACTGATTTGATTCCATTCAAATAAAGTCTACGAATCTAGTCTATTTGGGCAAAGTGCCTAAAACCTATTTACTTGGTAAAAGTGTAAATGCCACCGATCTGTTAGCCCTACTTCATAATGAAGCAAGTGGGCCCATGTCTAGCTAGGCTAGATATGGATATGAATATTTCGTGACCTGTACGGATGTGGCATCGCGTATGGTTATGTGTTTCTTTTGAAACACAAATCGGAAACTTTTAGAGTTCGACACGAAATAGACAAATAGATCGGCTAAAGTATTAAACCGTCATGGTAAGACTGTAATGGAAAATACTTAAGCAATAAGTTCTAGTTTTTTATGAAAGAGTATAGTATTCTTTCAAATAAGGACTCCTCCCGAATACGTCAGTTTGACGGTGTGTCCGAAAGGATTACCGAATTTTTGTTAGACATAATAAGGTTATCACGAGTCGCTCTGAGCTACCATTTCCTTCAACGGATAAGCTTTAAACAGTGCAAGAAAAACTTATTTTGAATAGGTTCCATAATAATCTGTTTGACAGATATCATATTAGATATGAACGGGAAAGAAACCGGGTTTCTCATTCCTGATAATTTGGGTATGCTAGGCATATGTTTGGATGAATACCAAACTAAAACCCAAATAGAATAAGTGCCAAATGTAGGTTATCCTAGGGATACCATAAGTATTGTACTTATACATCTCACAAGAGAACAATTAGATTGTTACTCACCATACGGTTTTCCTGAAAGGAATACCGATATGCAGTGGTAAGTGGGAGGATAGTATAACTCGATGAAATCGGAGTAATACTGTTCAAGGCACTGAATCTTAATGGAACATGAATAGTTCATCCAGGATGAGACTATTACCATTAATCTTCGAATACACAAGAACCGCGTAGGTCGGATAGAGTCAGAAAACAACCTGGGTATGGATTTCTGATCGCACCTCATAAAGATGTCTATCTTATTGAGGAATACTAACTGACTACGTATGAGGAAGTGATACAAGGTATCAACTCCCTAATTATGGCAAAGTGTCATGTAATCCGAAATGGATTCCATGTATATCAACCAGTTTGGATACTAGTTGATGTACCACAAAGGCATTGTGCCTATTGGTACTATATGTCTTCTAGGAAGACATACATGGATGACAACATACCAACGTATAGAGCTAGGCTTTAACGGAATGGTATCGTTATCAACATTGTGTTGATTACGATTCGACATTTTACATGTTGCCACGGTAAATCCATTTGGATAATGCAGATTATTCGATCCATGATTGGATTGAAGCAAGCATTAGGTTCTTGGAATTATCGTTCTGATATAATCATAGTGATGTATGATTTAATTCAAAACGAAAATAATTCTAGTGTATATATATGAAGGTTAGTGGGAGCGCACTGATAGTGGTTGTCCTATAAAATAATGATAATACGTCATTTCTTGGAAATGATATTCCCATAAGTAAAATATCGCGAAAGCTTGGCTTTCGCATACTCTCCTAGAACCGTACATTGAAAAATGTACGAGACCTGGTTGTATCATAAGCGCTTTGAGCAATATGGATTCACAAACAGGCCAATCCGAGTGATAGTCACTGGATTGATGTTAAAAGATCCGTTAGTATTTAGAGAACTAAGGATGCTGTCTTAGTCTATGGAGAAGGAGAACTTGAAGTGACTGGGGTCACTGTAGCAAGTTTCCTATAACCGATAAAGATGACTAAAAGTCGCAAACAGTACTATATAGTTTGAATAACGGTACATGAGCTGGAAATCTTCCAAGTAAGATCTGTTACCGAATAAACAGCAAATGCATGTTGTTGCTGCAGCTAAATCAGCAATAGAAGTCATTTGGGTCGATACAAATCTAATTAGATTAGATATAGTTCTGTTAGGCAGCTGAGCTAGGCGTCAGCACAGGCTAAAGATTAATGGTCTCATCAACGATCCGATACATACTTAGATACTCATCTGATTCATTCGGATCATATATCGTGGCGATGTGATGATCGAATAAATCGCATCAAGATGATAATCATGCAAATCCGCTGACGAAAATCTTTCCTCAGCATTTGAGCGAACCGTACATAGTTCGGGTGTAGGACACTTGAGTGACTGGCTATGTGCCAAGTGGGAGATTGTTGGACAAAATGACCCATAGCGTCACTATTTGCACAGATCATTGTGTCGTTGTAGGAAATTAACTATGTGACAAGGAAATTGCACTCTCATAATTTGTGATTAGTTCACCATAGATATATAAATAAGAGAGGTCCCTATGATTAGTTCCTGGACTGAGAATGATATGAGACAGTATCAGTCCCCGAAGGTTTAATCATTAAATATCCCAGCCGGAGTATTATCGAGACTGGACATCGATAATACGGAATAGGCTAGTATTGCACTTGTGTGAGTTGTGAGGGCACAACGACATAGTTCTCATATATATAAGTATTGGATACTTATGCAAGTGCGATAGGAGGTCGTGTTTCACCGATGGTACGGGAAACAGCTTCGCTCTGGATAGACCCCTCGGAATCCTATTGGTATTATGACTATGTGTCTATGGGAGGCCGAAATCAAGGTAGGTGTGTATAGTCTTAACCTGAGACTTACATCGCTAATACTTGCGATAATCGGTAGACTTTGGTCTTGGTGGTACAATGGCTTTAACCGGTTCTGCGTACACCACTTCTGGGTTTATCAGAGAGTCGTAGTGTATTGGGTGTGATGTCAAGACGGAAGTATCACTCCAGTCATAGTGGAGATGATGTCACACAGGATACGGTATTTGTGCTCTTAAGTGCTGGCCGGCCATCGGGATATTATGACAAGGTCATGTATATCCGATTATAGAGACTAGTTACCAGACATCCGACATGTGCTTCGGACGGGGCAGACACTTATCCAGCCCCAGCCCTAGCACGTGACTATCCAATACTTGGCTGATATACGCAATACTACGGTATACTACGCTTGATACAGATCTATATATTCCTGTAAGAATATTTCTGGAGAATTGGGTAGGCAGGCGCTTTGCTAGAAGCCAACCTTGTCTTGTAAATCGGTATAAACGTAGTACGAGGTGCTTACGTGTTCGGATAATCCGACGACCGTATTTACTGCCAACATATCCGAAGATCTCATGGGTCGCTTCCTGAAGATTCACCGATGACGTATGACTCGCACTATGATTAATCTGAGATTAATTAGTAAAGAGAGAAGATTAATTAGAAGAGAGAGAAAATTAATCTGGGATTAATTGCGGAGATATTTTATCTGGGATAAAATATTAATTAAAGAGAGAGAACGATTAATTTGGAATTAATCGATAAAATAATATATTCGATATATTATGCGAAATTAGATTTCGACACGGAATTAAAATTAGATTTTAATTCGGGCGAACGAATTAATTTAGAATTAATTCGTTAGCGACGTGAATAGTGATTTTGCTAGGCGTAATCGTTTAATTACGTCGCAACGAAAAATTCGTTAATTTGGAATTAACGAACCCGAGCCCGAGCGTGTTGCGAGCGCATTCGTATTTCGAATTCGAGTGCGGCACGCAAGTCACGTCAAGCGTCAAATCGCTAGTCACATCAATTGTCAAATCATTTGTCACTTTGAGTGATGTGACATGACATGTTGTCACTTTAATAAAGTGACTTGATGTGAATAGTGATAGTTGATTGAAAAAGCACTTTTGCCTTGTTGACTTTTGCTTTTTTGAAAAGTAAAATGAATTGTTTAATAGAAATAAAAAGTGGTAAATGGCTTTAATTAATTTTTGGAAAATATAAAAAGCTTTTACACTTTCTCTCTCTCTACACAATTACAGTATACGGTTTTGGCATTTGGGAGCCAAAACGTTTTCTTCTTCCTCTCTTGGCTTGGAGCCATTTTCTTCTCTTCCCTTCTCTCGTCTTTGAGCCAAATCTCTCCCAAAAATTCTGGTTAGACCGAATTTGAAGAAGAAGGAGAAGTGCTAGCACACCTTGGGTTATATTATGGTTATAGGGAAACGAATTTATGAGCTTGGGATCATCTTTGGAAAGCTTGAAGCTTGGAGCTTCCATGGAGGTCATCCATGGCCGAAAATGGTGGAGTTCAAAACGCCCAAAACCGAGCAGCCCACTGTCAAGGAGAGCTACTGCCGAACTCAATGGAGGACGAAAATGGCTTGTGTTCTTCTTTGCATCAAAACCGACCATTGTGAGTATATTCCGCACCTCCTATGTTGTGTATTCATGCGTTTTCTTACTTGATTTGTTGATTTTGGGACATATATTAGAACTCAACATGAGCACACCATGGAGGCCTTGGCCGATTCATCAACAAAGAGGAAAAGCTTGGAGAAGAAATTTTTGTTGTCTTCGCATCGTAAAAGCCGATCAAAGTGAGTATTTCTGCAACTTTACATTGTTGTATTCGCACTTTTCATCGCCTAATTCGATCTTGATTTGACCTAGAAAACCCAACATGACTTGCATTTAGAAAACTCCATTAGGTATTTTGTTTATCTTATAATGACGTTTCTTGGCTTTAGTGACTTTAGAATTCACGTGTTTGACACAGTTTGCTAATCAATTATTTGCAATCGTTGTGAATAATTGAGGGCAAATTATAAAGCTAAAGAAAAGAGATGTGTATAGTTTTGTATAGAGAATATCGATTCTCGGAATACGACAACTGTAGGTATTGGATACCAGATCTCCCACCTAGTTATTAAAATAATGTTTAATGATTGTTTTGATTTTTGATATCAGAACTTGCGACTATTGGATAGTTACTTGTTCTTTATATACAATTGTTACATATTTTAATATGACTAGTAGTGTCATTGATGAAGAGATAAATATTAAGAAAGATATTTGGTTAACTAAATAACTTAGAACAATGCTTTATGACATTTTATCACATAAGCATTTGATGCTTATTCTGTATGGTAAATGATGGTCTGATATGAGATCACACTATATATCCTTATCCATTTAATGAATATTGTATTCAGGATGTGATTAAATCTCATTTAACCAATGATCGTCATTGAACCACAGATTTATTAAATTAATACTTTGGAAGTATGTAGTTTAATGAATTGTAAATTATCATGGATAGTTTTCTTTACTTCGTAACTTAGTTAATGAATTGTCATGACTTAGTTACATGTTTCTAAAAAATATATATTGAACATCTTGAATGGTTTGAGAACTTTCAATATGTTTCTGATATAACGCGGATAGAATATTTTGAATGGTTCAAAGATATTCTATTTGAAATGTTGAAAACTATAACTTTAAAATTTATTGTGAGTCTTTGAATTGTTCAAGGATGTTTGATATGATCAAACATATGAATTTATGGCAATTAGTTCTAAGATTATTTAATGAATGCAATTCTTGCTTAATATTAATCTTCTACGATTCCATCGTGATGAAATTGGTCAGTGGGAGAAATCGAATATTATATGATTTGATTCGTTTGATATTGAGTGTTACTGAATTAGTTTCAATACTCTTGGGTTATGCTCCAGTTACACTAATTCATCCTTTTAATTAATGTTCCATTAGTTTCAACCGTTACGTATATGATATGTATAGGTAGAAAATTAGAATCTTGAAAAGTTTGAGATTTGAATCTTTCTTTTGTATAATGGTTATATAATTGAAAGTGCTTGCGCCTTGGAGGTACAATTAAAAGTTTATCATTTATTCTATTGAACAGAATATTGTATTATATTTGATAGAGTATCTTTTATACGGTCCCGAGTAATAAAATTGTAATATTACTTAGTGTGTAGCATCAGATGTTAACGATTGTAGAAATGACTTGACTTATTGAAGTCAAATGTGAGAGTGATAAACTGTAATGGAACTACATAATTAATTAGATGAAATGACTCTACGATATCTTCCGTATAAGTTTAATAGGATGGCAGAATCATTTACAAAGTATTTGATACTTATTGGTTCTGTTGTTTTCTTATTGAAGAAAAGTATCTTATAAATTATAGTGGGAGCGATATTTAATATCGATTTCGGAAGTTATCATTAAACCATAGATATAAGATTGTTCCTAGCTTACTACGATCATGTTTTGAATTTGATAAAGCTTTCGTTATGAATAGTTCATAAAATGTTCAAATTATTTGCTCAACAAAAGCAATATGAGCCAATTAAAGGTTTGACCTTTACAGTATGACAGTGAGAAAGGTTTTAATCAGTGATCTATTGTAGATTTTGAGGAACTTGTCTCTAGTCGCATTGATTGAATAATTAAAGATATGTTGGTTAAAGTTGATATAAACTATGTATTTTGGCTAAAGAATGCAAATTGGCGTTCCTGAATGTTTTCTTCGAATGAGAAATTCGTTTTGGTTTCTTTGTTTGAAGAGTTCATTCTACAATGGCCCTAGAGTTTGTATTATGCTAAGATCACAGTTTGATATACTGGCTTATAGAGCCTATTGTAGTCTCATATAAGCTTTCCGAAAATCTGTGTTCTATAATTCTTATACAGTCAGATTGTCTGATTTTATCAAAGCATAGAGAATACAAATTTGATATTAGGGTCAGTAGGAGCGTACAAATTTCTTTCTAGTATTATACAGCCTGACCAAATTATCATTATTAATGTAATAATGAAATATTTGTAAGGTAAAAGGTTTAACTAAGTCTTATTTTCTCCGTGAAAGCAGTGGGAGTAGTCTCTGCTATATTTGATATAAAGTATTATATCTGATATAAAACAAGAGACTTGTGAGAAACTCTCATTAGTCATGCATTAGATATAATCTAATAAAGGACACAGCAAAACTATCTGTATGACAGTTAGTATAACTGTTTGACAATTAGTGTGTCTCTTGTATATAGTATTAATCTTTCGTAAAGGATGATTCCTTTGTCGAAAGAGAATTGATTAGAATGTCTAGTCAATCTGATGCCTCATATGATGATAGCATAATGAATACTATATAATGTACGATTAAAGATATCAATATAATTGTAATTGTTACGAGTTATTTTGATGTGATATAGACCATAAGATGGATCTTGAAACATGTTCTTTATGATCTTTGAGACATTAAAAACGAGTTTCTTATTCATGGAGAATATAATCCACAACCATTAGGGTCAGATTAGTATTGAGTCTAATTATGACGTTAGATGGTCTGCGTCAAATAAAGTCAGAAAAGATGTAGTGGGAGTGTCACCGTTGATTCTACTAAATCAGTAGAATTAGTTGTAACTTATGAATTATTGACTTATGAAGTTACAAAGTGACCTTATAGATTATAAGTTTTTATATTAGTGTTCTGTTTTCGGTTGTCTCATAGTATTTTAGATTTGATCTCTAAATACATAGACAACTTAATAGCTATAGCACAATATTGATATCGCATCTGAGTCATATATTATGTAGAACTTGGGTTCTATAAAATATGAATGATGTTGGTTAAAGGAAAATAATTGGGTTTGTTGGACATACTCAATTTGTTAAAGCGGGCTTACTTGTTGTTGCCTACCTCTTAAGTGTTAGGTGAGCTCTTGAGGGCCATGAGTATGTGATACACATTGAGATATGTATATGATATCGTGGATTGGCACTAGAGCAAGTGGGATAAATTATTAGGGTTGGTGCTCGGAGTGCCAATCCGGATCGTATTTATGTATGATTCATAAATTGTAGTGTCCTACACATGCCAGAAGATCACTAAGATGATTTGTGTGTGAATAAATCAAAGAAAAGTTGCGGAAATTACTTACTTTGATCGGATTTAGGATTTCAAAAATTCATGGATGTAGAAGAAGCTCCAAGCCTTTGTAGAGTGTTTCCAACACATGGATGAGTTTCCCTATCACCAATGAATTTTTGAAATCCTAAATCCGATCAAAGTAAGTAATTTTCGCAACTTGTCTTTGATTTATTCACACACAAATCATCTTAGTGATCTTGTGGCATGTGTAGGACACTAACAATTAATTCTTTCCGTAATTAATCCCAGATTAATTTTCTCTCTCATAATTAATCCCAGATTAATTCTGTTCGAGTCAAATGTCATTGGTGAATCTTTGGGAAGCGACCTAAGAGATCCTTGGATATGTTGGTAGTAAATCTGTTTATTAGACTATCCAAACTCGTGCATACCCAGTACCACATTCTTATCGATTTACAAGACATGGTTGGCTTCTAGTAAAACATCGTGCCTACCCAATTGTCCAGAAATATTCAACGAAGAATATATAATTTTTATCAGACGTAGTATATAGTGTATTGCGTATTACGATCCAGTATCGGATGTCACATGCTAGCCCTAGGGCTGGAATTGTGTCTGCCCGTACGAAGCATATATCAGATCACCAGTAACTAGTCTCTTTGATCAGAAAGTCATGACCCAGTGATACTTTAGAGTACTTTAGAGTACCAGTTCAGTATCCTGCGTGATCATCATATCCATATGACTGAAGTGATACTTCCATCTTGACATCACACCCAATACACTACGATTCTCAGTATACCCAGAAGAGGCATACACAGAACCTGTTAAAGCCCCAGACGATCAAAGAAAAAGCGTACTAATTGTCTTAAGTATTAGTGATGCAAGTATCAAGTTAAGACCAAATACACCTTCCCCGATTCGGATTCCCATAGACACATAGTCATACTACCAATGGGATTCTGAGGGGTCTATCCAGAGAGAAGCTATTCCCATACCATCGGTTAACAGAACCTCCTATCACACTTGCATAACTATCCAATACTTATATATATGAGAACTATGTTGTTAAGTTTCTATAACGCGCACAAGTGAAATACTAGCCTATTCTGCATTATCGATGTCCAGTCTCGATAATACTACGAATAGGGATATTTAATGATCAAATCTTTCGTTGATTAATACTGTCTCATATCTTATTAATCCGGAACTAATAATATGGATTTTTATCATTTATATATCTAAGTAATACAATTTCAAAATGATAAAAGAGTAATTTATTTTGTCACATAGTTAATTTGTACAAAGAACACCATGTGTTTTATAAATAGTGATGCTATGGGTCATAATTGTCCAACAATCTCCCACTTGGCCTTTAGCCAATCACTCAAGTGTCTAACACTTGAACTATGTACGGGTCACTCATACTTATGCTGAGATCTCGCTTTCGTCAGCGGATCTGCAAGGTTATCATCTGAAATGATCTTTTTGATCTTGACATCGCCACGATGTATGGTCTGTCGAATCAGATGCAACCATCGAAGTGCATACTTGGATCATTGATGAGACCGTAATTCTTTAGCCTGTGATGTAGCCCAACTCAGCTGCTAACAGAACTACTTCTAATCCAATTAGGAATTTTATAGATCCAAAATACTTCTTTTGCTGCCTCAGCCGCATCAATATATTCTGCTATTATTGTTGAATCGGCAACAATATCTTGCTTGGAAGATTTCCATCTCATTGTTCCGTTGTTCAAACAAAATATATACCCTTATTGCGACTTATAGTCGTCTTTATCAGTTTTGAAACTTGGAACTGTGAACCTTGTCATTTCAAGTTCTCATTCTCAATGGATTAAGAATGCATCCTTAGTTCGTCTAAGATATTCAAGGATTTTCTTAACATCAATCCAGTGACTATAACCTGGATGGTCTGATTGTGACTCTATATGCTCAAAGCGTATGAGACACCAGGTCGCGTACATGTTTGTCATTGTACGAACTCTTGGAGAGTGCCAACAACTTTTAGATCTATCCCAGGGGATCCTTTTTCCTAGAATAAATGTTGTCTCTCCCAAGAATTTCATGGAGAATTTTAATGAAAGCCAAGCTTTCACCGATTTTTGCATGGGAATGTCATTGCCAAGAAGCAATACATCATCAACGTATATGATAATCATTTTCAGTGCGCTCCCACTAACCTTCTTATATACATAAGAATCATCTTTGTTTTGAATGAAACCATATACCATTATGATCTCATCAAAACGTTGATTCCAAGAACGTGATGCTTGCTTCAATCTATAAATGGATCGATTTAACTTGCAAACCTTGTTTGCATGTTTTGGCATGACAAAATCGTCAGGCTGTTATAAACAACCTCCAAAAGGTTTCCGCTAAGGAAAACGGTTTTGACTTCCATCTGCCATATTTCATAATCGAAATATGCAGCATTAGCAAGCATTATCCGAATGGATTTAATCATGGCAACAGGTAAAAGGTTTCATCACAATCGACACCTTGTTGATGACGATACCCTTTCGCTATAAGTCTAGCTTTGTACGTTTGTGTTTTACCATACATGTCTTTATTCACCATGAAGACTCATTTGCTACCAACAGACACAATGCCTTATGGTACATCAACCAGTGTCCAAACTTGGTTGGTATACATGAAATCCATTTCAGACTTCATGGCATCTTGCCATAAAGTGGAGTCGATACCTTGTATCGTTTCCTCATACGTAGTCAATTCGTAATCCTAAAAAAGATTAATATCTACATGAGGTGAGATCAGAAACCCATACCTCTTAGGTTATTTTCCGACTCTCTCCGACCTACGCGGTTCTTGTGTATTAGAAGATTGTGGAAAAATCTCATCCCTGGTGAACTGTTCGTGTTCCGTGAGGGGATCGGTGCCAGGAACTGTATCACTCTGATTTTCATCGAGTTTTACTTTCCTTCCACTTACCACTGCATTTAGGAATTCCTCTAAGGAAAACCGCATGGAGAGCAACAAATACCTTGTTCTCTTGTGGGTTGTATAAGTAATATACTTTGGTTTCCTTAAGACAACCTACATATAGGCACTTATCCGATTTAGGTTCTAGTTTGGTACCATCCAAACGTTTAACATATGCCAGCATACCCAAATATTCAGGAATGAGAAACCCGGTTTCTTTCATGTCCATATTTCATATGGAGAATGTCCAACAGACTTTGTCAGAACCTTATTCAAAATAAGTATTGCACTGTTTAATGTATATCCCCAAGAAGGAAATTAGTAGCTCAATGCGACTCATTACTGACCTTGCCATGTCCAACAAAGTTCGGTTTCTCTGTTTGGACACACCACTCAATTGAGGTGTTCTGGGAGGAGACACTGTGAAAGAATATCATACTCTTTCAAGTAATCGAGAAACTCATTGCTCAAGTATTTTCCACTACGGTCCAACTGTAATGTCTTAATACTTTTGTCGGTCTGCTAGTCTACTTCGTGTCGAAACTCTTTGAATTTATCAAAAGTTTCCGATTTGTGTTTCATAAGATAGACATAACCATAACGCGATGCAACATCCGTAAAGGTTATGAAGTATTCAAATCCACCTCTATCCTAGCTAGACATGGGCCCCACATACGTCACCATGACGAAGGCTAACAGCTCGGTGGGACGTACACCATTTACTGTTAAAAGGCATTTTAGGAACTTTGCCTAATAACCAAGATTCGTAGACATCATAGTAATTCGGATCAAATCCGTCCAAGTATCCACTATTCGAAAGTGTGGATATACGAGTCTTGTTAATGTGTCTCACACAACAATGCCAAAAATAAGTTTCATCTGATTTATTCAGTTTGAACCATTTGTTTGTCATATTATATGTTTGAGATTCATTTATATTCAAAATATAAATACTGTTATTCACATCTAATATGTATATCTCAATATCATCTTTATAAACAAAACACCCAGTGTTCTGGAACATAAAGGTATACCCGCAACGGGTTAAACTAGATATTGAGATAATGTTTATAGTCAAAATATGTACATTATAACTGTTTCCTAATTTAAGTACATACCCAAATGGCAGTTCGAAAACTTAGGTTCCCACAGCCAAAATAGTGACTCTCATCCCTTTTCTGACTCTTAGGTCGATCTTATTTGAAGCCAGTATCCTGCTAATCAGTAGATCCCGCACATCAGTACATATGTATTTACCACACCCAATATCAAAATCCAATTTTAAACTAGCAGTGGACATGTTTATAACAAACATACTTGAAGTCGGAGCCTTGCCCGTCTTCACATCATTCATGTCTGCCTTGTCCATACGGAAGTCACGCTTCCAGTGACCCTGTTTGCCACAGTTTAGGCAGACGTGTTGGGATATGTCATTTGTCTTCCCAGAAGACTGTGATGAATTTGCCTTTGCCCATTTTTCTTCACACCCATAGAAGCTTTCGGCCAAGCCTTGGCTTTCTGGGATGTCGAAGTAAGATGTGCCTTGCGCTTCTTACCATTTTGGAAGCTCTGGCTCTGCCTCATTGAGCATAGCCATTAACTCTCCAAGTGTTTTCTCTTGATTAATGATAAACCCGCCCCAGCATTCGGGCAGAGGCTGTAAGATCAAATTTATGGAAGTCTCGGCCTCATAAGTAATGCCCAGCTAACCTAGTTGTTTGATGTCAGCAATCATCTGTGACAACTAGTGCCCGACATATATACCCTCTGACATACGCTAGCGAAAGAGCTTCTTTTGAAATTTGTACTTCTAAGATCTAAGGTTAGATCTATGAAGATCCTTTAATTTCAACATCATGGTATAATGATCTAATCCTTTGTTCTGACGACGAAATTAAGGAGTAATTGCGGCAAGCTTAACGGATTGAGCACTAAAGTTATCATCACAATGAGTCTTCTAAAGCTCATGCTCTTCTATTTGCTCAACTCCGGGCTCAGGCTTGAGAGGTTTCTCTATCTAATAGAGTAACTTCTCAACTCCCAGGACTATCATGAGATTCATTTACCAATCTAAAAATTTACGCCGTTAAAGACATTTTCACCCAGTATTATGTTCCTTAACGCTAATCTTTCAATTATCTTGATTGTTATAGTCTAACTATCCAGTCAACGATTTTGGGTACACTCAAAATGAAATGGTTACTATAGTCTAACTATATAACCAACTTACAAGTGGAGTTGTGTGTTTTACAGTCTAACAGTTCAAAGAAAGCAATTTAAATATTAGTCCAACTAATATATTTATAACAACGATAAATAAAATAAAAGAGCGTGTGTTGGCAAGTATCTAAACGAAATTGCAAATTTAATACTGGCCTCCCACTATTTTTCGGCGAGCCTCTAACCCTCTGTGGAGTACTCGGGAAACCTAGTTTCCTAGTGGGCTAGGATCATGTTAAATAACACACAACATTGACTTTGGCCAACAAGTTGTATGAAACTTAACTAGGTAGATCTCTAAGATCAATTGGATCTCATCTAATTCCTAGATCCGGTAGGTGGACCTCCAAGTCCGAAACATATATCCAATATATGTAAATATATCTAATATATGTAAATATATCCAATATATTTCCTAACATTTTCCTCTGAATCAACTAAGCCTTGGCTTTGGCTCAAAAAACTTAATGATTCTAGTTAAGTGGGACCCATTGACAGTGAGAAAGCTTCGTAATCCACGTCGATGAACTAGAAGTGACCTTGACTTTGGCCGACAAGTAACAACCGCCCAAGACATGCGATATAGAACAAATCTTTCTTGGTTCAAACACATTCGCGATGGACAATGGTCTTGACTTTGGCCAACAAACCAATGCCAATCTTGGATCTTGAGAGAGAACCACTCAATGGAAGGAAAAACTCTTAATATTTGAGTGAGGGTTTTTCGCGTAAATTGGCAACCAATTTATTATCTTCGATTAGGTCTCATCATACACCCTTAAGCATGCATTCTAAAATCATAATAAGACGTGAAAAAAATTAATAATGATATGCGGATGGATATATAACAAACATGTCCCTAGAAAAAATCTATCACTTTCCTCTCTCCCGCTAGCAGTATTCATAATTCTACCCAATTACATAATACATTAAAGAAACCTCATTGACATTGAGGGGAATTGGTGAGAATAGTAATACAATGAGAAAATAGATAAGGCTGGACACGCGGGTCCAATTTAATAAATTCTAAATTTATTACAATAATTTCCAAAATTGCCCTCACCCTTCTAATATCCATCTATATACATTATTCATACAATACATCCAAGTATTCACACAAAGCATGTTATTCAATCAATCTAATCCAATTAATTAATCTTTGAATTAATGACAATCCAATGTTCAAACAACGATTTGATTTGCGCGAGTCCAACTTGTTTAAGAATAAGTACTCAAAGTATGTATTCTTGAATTATATTGAACTACGATTTTAAATCCACTTTAAATTGTATCCAATACTAATTCATATTTAATTCCAAATTAAATAATTAAACTTTTAATAGTGCCTTTTAGACTTGGATTCCAAATCCAATCTTAATGGGTCTCAAAGGCCCAATTAGTATCCAATATTATTCAATTAAAGTCCAATGGGCTTTTAATTAATTCTTTTGGCATGGGCTTTGGCCAATATGGATCAAACCCAAGATGCCAAGGCCCAATTAAGAATCACCTTATGCAAAAAATCAATTTAGGCTCATTAGGCCCAATTAAATTTTTAAAGGCCCAATATCATATTTTGGACTTTATGGAAATGGTATTAGGCCCAATTAGATCCAACCCAATTGTCCTAAACCAAACTTGGCCCAATCAAGCCCAATTACAAAAAATTAAATTAACACATTATTCCAAATTACATATTAATTTAATTAAAGTGTAGTTAACATAATCAATCAATTAATTTAATGTTTCCAAAACACTAATGAAATCAATTAGTCATGCTTATTAATTCCAATTCATGTCCAACACAAATTGAAGCAAAATCAATCCATTAAACATGCTTAGGCTCACGGTTTTGGCAAGGAAATTATCATGCAATTTGATTTCAATCCAATTAAATCAACATCTAACATCAACATCTAACATACATTTCATGCCAACAACACATCCAATTGTCTCATTTTCAAAAAATCACCATGAGTCATATCTATGGTGCATTCGGCCATGTGGTATATTTTGGGGAAAATTAATCCAATCAATTTTTCACAAAATCAAAGATGCACAAATCCAATTTATCATCATTCAAATACAACCAAATAACCAATTTAGGCAAATCATGCTCCAAACACAAAATCCCCAAATTAAAGTATATAAACCCTAGAATTCAAATCAAACTTAGGATGGCTCTGATACCATTGTTAGTGTTCCTAGAACATGCCAAGGATCTCTAAGATGATTTGTGTGTGAATAAATCAAAGAGAGTTGCGGAAATACTCACATTGACCGGATGAGTTTCAAGACTTTTTCTTTGTATTTCGGAAGCTCCAAGCTTTCTTTGTTGTTCCAAACTCAAGGGTGAGTTTCCCTATCACCATCTTTTGACTCCTTAATGTGCTAGCAAATAGAAATTTTGCAACAAAATTCCATGGAGAGTAGAGAGGCTCACGGTTTTGGAGAGATGAGAGAAGATGAATAGTAGTCCAACTAGTTTCCAAAAATAAATTGACTTCTTTATATATTAAGTTTGTGTATTGGATTTGGTTTGAGTGTTTTATAAGTAAAGCCAAGCCTTACTTTCAACAAATGAAATCCTAAATTAAGCCCAACCATTTCATCACATGTCCAACATGTTGATGTAAGTGAAATGGGTCCCACCACTTTTAAATTCCAAATTTAAGTTGGCTAATCCAACACGCAACATCGTTCGGCCCCAGGTTCATTTAATTCTGAACTAAACGAATTTTCTGTTGCGAAATAATTAAATCCAATTTAATTAAATAATAATGTCTCGCAAAATTATTACGAATGTCGCTTACGTATTAATTCCAAATTAATTTGTTCGCTTGAATTAAAATCCAATTTTAATTCCGCATTGAAATTAAATTTCAATTAATATATCTAATATATTATTTTAGCCCAAATAAATAAATTAAATAGAAAAAATCCAATTTCACTATTAAATTTATTTTACCGATTAATTCTAAATTAATCATGTTCTCTCCTCTCGTTGAATTTAATCCCAGATAAAATCTCGACGTAATTAATCCCATATTAATTCTTTCTCTGATAATTAATCCCATATTATTTCCTGCCGTAATTAATCCCAGATTAATTTTCTCTCTCATAATTAATCCCAGATTAATTATGTTTGAGTCAAATGTCATCTGTGAATCTTTGGGAAGCGACCCAAGAGATCCCTGGATATGTTGGCAGTAAATCTGGTTGTCGAACTATCTGAACACGTGCGTACCCAATACCATATTCTTATCGATTTACAAGACATGGTTGGCTTCTAGCAAAGCACCGTGCCTACCCAATTATCCAGAAATATCCAACGAAGAATATATATAATCTTTATCAGGCGTAGTATACAGTGTATTTCGTATTACGATCCAGTATCAGATGTCACATGCTAGACCTAGGTCTGGAATTGTGACAGCCTCGTACGAAGCATATATCAGATCACTAGCAACTAGTCTCTTTGATCGGAAAGTCATGACCCAATCATACTTTCCCGATGGCTGCAGCACTTTAGAGTACCTGTTTTGTATCCTGCGTGATCATAATATCCATATAACTGAAGTGATACTTCATTCTTGACATCACACCCGATACACTACGATTCTCAATATACCCAAAAGAGGCATACACAGAACCTGTTAAAGCTCCGGACGACCAAAACCAAATCGTACTGATTGTCGCAAGTATTAGCGATGCAAGTCTCAGGTTAAGACCAAATACACCTACCCTGATTCGGATTCCCATAGACACATAGTCATACTACCAATGAGATTTCGATGGGTCTATCCAGAGCGTAGCTATTCCTGTACCATCGGTTAACAGAACCTCATATCACACTTACATAAGTATCCAATACTTAAATATATGAGAACTATGCCGTTAAGATTCCATAACGTGCACAAGTGCAATACTAGTCTATTCCGCATTATCGATTTCCAGTCTTGATAATACTACGACTAGGGATATTTAATGATCAAATCTTTCGAGGACTAATACTGTCTCATATCTTATTAATCTGGAACTGATCATATGAACTTTTATCATTAATATATCTAAGTAATCCAATTACAAAATGATAAAAGAGCAATTTCCTTTGTCACATAGTTAATTTGTACAAAGAACACCATGTCTTTTACAAATAGTGATGTTATGGGTCATAATTTTCCAACAATAAATATGAACAATTGTTTTTTCCATAATATTACTTATTTAATGGCCGCACATCTTGTATTTTATACACATATTCGATCTAATTGCGATTAGATATCTAATTATGATTAGATTGAGACTAAATTTGATTTACTGATACGTGTATATTTGATAATGACCCTAGGATTTACAACGTAGTGCGCAATTGCAACGTAGTTTGTAATTGACATTGGGAAGCGTCACTATAAGTTTTATATCCTTAAATAAAGTTCCTGGTCAAGATTCACTAACACGGGTCGGTTAGCAAAATCCACTGAGACCATTACATATCGTATATTGTGACTTGGTCCGATGGTTTATTCCAATGAACCATGAGTCTCGGGAGACTCGTATAGACAAGTAGGTGTTTATTTGATAAACATTGAACGACTCACTGAAGACTTCCTAATAGATGGTACACCAATGTCAATAAGAATCCTCTCGAGTTGAGCGAGCATAGTGGTCCTTCGACTTGAGATACGACAGAGGATATATGATTTATCCTCCATACTTTGATGGTAGTCACGTCACCGATCTATTTAGATCAGACCTCCGCCTGTTCGTTTGGTGTGGACTGATGCTCATGATATCCAGTGTGTATCAAGATAGAATATGTTTGTTCTGTGTACAAGGCATAAGCATCCTACACGTTTTTGCGATCTAGTAAATACATGGCTGTGGTATAACTTCGGAAATTAGTTCCAAGTGATATTTAGTGATCGTAAATTTGAAAGTCGACTATATTATACCATACAGATTTGACGTTCTTATCTATATCCCATGTATAATATGGATAGCCTATGACTGAGGGATTATACGTATGCAATGACCTCGACTTGCATAGTTTAGCGAGATTATCTATGGTCGTCATAATTCATAAGTGGGTGAATTATGAACATGAAATTGGATTTCGTGACGGATAAACCTAAACTTAGAGAGTCCATAATATGAAGTGTACTCGTTGAGCACTTGGGCAACGCGTTATGAATAATACAGATTATTCATAATACTTCATCGAATTAAATGAGTTAATTTGAATCGTCTAAACGGTTAAATGAAAACACATGTTTTTGGGAATTTATTGGTCAATCGTAATTATTGTGTATTTGTATTTGATACATAATTTGATTAGATACACATTAATTAATTGTCAAATGAGTTTTTGACACATGCCATTAATATATGTATTTGTTATTTAATGTAAATAAAAATACATATATATATATATAATAATTATATTAATTAATTATTTAGATATTTAAATGTTAAATATTTGAATAATTAAATAATATACTTTTTTCATAATTGTTATGAAAAATTTTTGATTATTATTGGTTACAGGTGGCATGTTTTTATTAGGCTTAAGTGTGCAAAATTTATTTGTCAAACTTAAAGCTTATCATATCTTGATTTTAAATTAATGAAATTAAAATACAAAATTGACCAAAATAACCCTATCAAAGTCGGAAATTTGGCTATTAAAAGGGAATTTGTTTTTCTTTTATCCTTGATGGCCTCAATGGCCGATTCTTCCTCTCAAAATGGCTCTAAAATATTGCTTGATGATTCAAGTTTGGAAATGAAGAAAATCAACAAAAAAGCTAAGGAATTAGAGGATTAAAGGTAATTATACAAATCCCTAAGCTTAGAAAATATGTTTGTTGTTCCTTGATGATCTAGTGAGATATAGGGTTTCTTCTTTTCTATAAATTTGGGGCTTTTGGTTTTGGAGGATGGAATTGGAAGCTTATTGCATGTGTGAAGTTGTTTTGAATAATATTATTGTAATATTTATTCAATTTAATCATTTGATAATATGTTGCCATTCTAGAGTGTTATGACCACTCTTGAAATGCCTAGAATTGTTCTTGGGTGGTTCATTTGTGGTGACTTTGGTTGGTGTTAAGATTAATTACATTAATGTTGAAAAATTGGATTTTAAGCATGAAAAGTTGATATTTTTGCTTCTGGATGAGATCTTGAAATACTGTTCAAATTTTGATGAAAATTATGTCATATATACGTAATGGATGTGTTTTGGGTGTTGGAACAATTTTCGGAAATTGTTTCGGAGTTGAAATAAGCGAAAACGGTGAAAAACGCTGTTACCAGGTGACTTTTGAGCCAACCGGGTGACGACTGCCCAAACAGTGAATTTGTCACTGTTCGGGCAGCCCATGAACTGCCTTAATACTATTGAGACTGACCTGGGTAGCCCTCATGTCTATTGGGTAGTCGGTTCGGTCAAAAACCTGTTTTATGCCATTTTACGGAAAAACATTTTCGTAAAAGTTTCGCGACGTTTCTTAATTATTTATGTCGTTATTTGATATCGAATAAATATATTTAGGTGAAATATGAATGATTTATTCACATTGGATATTGAATAATTCATTCGATAATTTAAAAGGTTTTAAAATTACGATTTCGCCCGAACCGCGCTTCCGCAGCGCCCTTTGCCCAAAAACCCAACAAAAATGGTATCAGAGCAGGTCTGATCCTTCATTCATTACGTTTTCCATGCTTGATATATGATATATAATCCAATTTTGATGTTTTCACATGCACGTAATCTATATATTTCTTGACTTTTCGGTTCTACACTAACGAAAAACGTAAAAAAAATTTAATAGTTAAGTTAAGTTAAGTTATGTTTTCTAAAGGTATAATTGAATTGTTTAGAAAATGATCTAGATTAAAATTCTGTATATGATGTAAAACAATGCTTCCTTGAAGAATATCCCCACTTAAATAAGTCTGTAAAGTAACGTGTATTCGATGCATGTTTCTTGGTCCGTCTTGTCAATACAGTTTATGGGTATCTTTCTATGGCTGCATCCCAGATCTTGCCAAAACAGTGAGGTTGTAGTTGATAGAATTTTATCCTTGCCGGATGTATTTTTGATACTAGACAAATTCAAATGAAAGTGGAAATCCTGAACGTGCCAAAGCTGTCAGGACTACATCGGTAGCTTAAGTTTATCATTGGCAAGTGAAGCTTTGATACACATCTATGTGAACGTGCCAAAGCTTTCATAACGAGAAATGGTCAGGACCAAAATCAGGAGTCACAGTGAGTGTGATTGACAAAGAGTTGTCTACCTAATGAATATACATAGGCGAGATCGTGCCAAAGCTGTGAGTCGAAAAATATTCATGGGATCCTACTCTAACTATGGAATTCGATTTAATTTTTGAATTCCCATTTTCCGTTGGGAATTATGGTATTACGTAAAGTAGTGGGAGACACTGCTCGGTTGAAAATCCATAACTACAGAAGTGTGTAATATTATTGAAAATGTCGCTTGTTTGTTTTCTTTTATTCTATATTGTTAGTAGAATTATACTTGTAATCCACTGCATGCATATTACTTGAATATGTTTTCTGACTTCACTTATGGTTGCGTGTTTCTAGAATAGGTTATAGAATGACTATTGACTTAGATATTGTTAGATTTGTGAAAACTATCGGGAACTGTTATTCCGGTTTTCTTGAAAATCAAGATGGTTACTGACTTAGTTACTAAGTCACGATAGGTAATCTAAATAGATATATGTTTTAGGATATAATTGTCTAGAGAGAATAGTTTCTTGTGCAATAAGAATTGACGTGAATTAGTTCATATCTCGAGATTCTTGACGGGCATTAAGAAAAATCAATTAGGTATTTTGTTTATCTTATAATGACGTTTCTTGGCTTTAGTGACTTTTATAAGTCACGTGTTTAACACAGTTTGCTAATCAATTATTTGCAATCCTTGTGAATAATTGAGGGAAAATTATAAAGCTAAATAAATGAGAAGTGTATAGTTGTGTATAGAGAATATCGATTCTCAGAATACGACAACTGTAGGTATTGGATATCATATCTCCTATCTAGTTATTTAAAATAATGTTTAAAGATTATTTTGATATTTGATATCAGAACTTGCGACTATTGGATAATTACTTGTTCTTTATATACAATTGTTACATATTTTAATATGACTAGTAGTGCCATTGATGAAGAGATGAATATTAAGAAAGATATTCGGTTAACTAAATAACTTAGAACAGTGTTTTATGAGATTTTATCACATAAACATTAGATGTTTATTGTTTATGGTAAAGAATGGTCTGATATGAGATCACATTATATATCCTTATCCATTTAATGAATATTGTATTCAGGATGTGATTAAATCTCATTTAACCAATGATCGTCATTGAACCACAGATTTATTAAACTCATACTTTGGAAGTATGTAGTTTAATGAATTGTAAATTGCCATGGATAATTTTCTTTATTTCGTAACATAGTTAATGAATTGTCATAACTTAGTTACATGTTTCTAAAAGTATATATATTGAACATCTTGAATGGTTCGAGAACATTCAATATGTTTCTGATGAAACGCGGATAGAATATTTTGAATGGTTCAAAGATATTATTTTTGAAATGTTGAAAACCATAACATTAAAATTTATTGTGAGTCTTTGAATTGTTCAAGGATGTTTGATATGATCAAACATATGAATTTATGGCAATTAGTTCTAAGATTATTTAATGAATGCGATTCTTGCTCAATATTAATCTTCTACGATTCCATCGTGATGAAATTGATCAGTGGGAGAAATTGAATAGTATATGATTTGATTAATTTGATATTGAGTGTTACTGAATTAGTTTCAATACTCTTGGGGTTATGCTACAGTTACACTAATTCATCCATTTAAATATTGTTCCATTAGTTTCTACAGTTACGTATATGATATGTATAGGTAGAAAAATTGAATCTTGAAAAGTTTAAGATTTGAATCTTTCTTTTGTATAATGGTTATATAATTGAAAGTGCTTACGCCTTGGAGGTACAAGTAAAAGTTTATCATTTAATCTATTTAACAGAATATTGTATTTTATTTGATAGAGTATCTTTTCTACGGTCACGAGTAATAAAATTGTAATATTACTTAGTGTGTAACATCAGATGTTAACGATTGTAGAAATGACTTGACTTATTGAAGTCAAATGTGAGAGTGATAAACTGTAATGGAACTACATAATTAATTAGATGAAATGACTCTACGATATCTTCCATATAAGTTTAATGGGATGTAAGATTCTTTTACAAAGTATTTGATACATATTGGTTCTGCTGTTTTTTATTGAAGACAATTATCCTATAAATTATAGTGGGAGCAATATTTGATATCGATTTCGGAATTTATCATTAAACCATAGATCTAAGATTGTTCCTAGCTTACTACGATCATGTTTTGAACTTGATTAAGCTTTCGTTATGAATAGTTCATAAAATGTGCAAATTGTTTGCGCAGGAAAAGCAATGTGAGCCAATTAATGGTTTGACATTTACAGTATGACAGTGAGAAAGGTTTTACTCAGTGATTTATTGTAGATTCTAAGAAAACGTGTCTCTAGTCACATTGATTGAATAATTAAAGATATGTTGGTTAATGTTGATATTAAACTGTGTATTTTGGGTAAAGAATGCAAATTGGCGTTCCTGAATGTTTTCTTCGAATGAGAAATCTGTTGTGGTTTCTTTGTTTGAAGAGTTCATTCTAGAATGGCCCTAGAGTTTGTATTCTACTAAGATCACAATTTGATATACTGGCTTATAGAACCTATTGTAGACTCATATAAGCTTTCCGAAAATATGTGTTCTCTAATTTGGATACAGTCAAATTGTCTGATTTTATCAAAGCATAGAGAATACATATTTGATAGTAGGGTCAGTGGGAGCGTACAAATGTTTTTCTAGTATTATATAGCCTAACCAAATTATCATTATTAATGTAATAATGAAATGTTTGTAAGGTAAAAGGTTTACCTAAGTCTTCTTTTCTCCTTGAAAGAAGTGGGAGTAGTCTCTGATTTATTTGATATAAAGTTTTATATTTCATATAACACAAGAGACTTGTGAGAAACTCCTATTAGTCGTGCATTAGATATAATCTAATAAAGCACACATCAAAACTATCTGTATGACAGTTAGTATAACTGTTTGACAATTAGTGTGTCTCTTGTATATAGTATTAATCTTTCGTAAATGATGATTCCTTTGTCGAAAGAGAAATTGATTAGAATGTCTAGTCAATCTGATACCTCATATGATGATAGCATAATGAATACTATATCATGTACAATTAAAGATATCAATATAATTGTAATTGTTACGAGTTATTTTGATATGATATGATGTAGAGCATAAGATTGAACTTGAAACATGTTCTTTGGGATCTTTGAGATATTAAGAACAAGTTTCTTATTCATGGAGAATATAATATGCAACCATTAGGGTCAGATTAGTATTTAGTCTAATTATGACGTTAGATGGTTTGCGTCATATAAAGTCATAAAAGATGCAGTGGGATTGTCACCGTTGATTCTATTGAATCAGTAGAATTTGTTGCAACTTATGAAGTTACAAAGTGACCTTATAGATTATAAGTTTTGATATTAGTGTTGTGTTTGCGGTTGTCTCATAGTATTTTAGATTTGACCTCAAAATACAAAGACAACTTAATAGCTATAGCACAATATTGATATCGCATCTGAGTCATATTGATGTAGAACTTAGGTTCTATAAAATATGAATGATGTTGGTTAAAGGGAAATAATTGGGTTTGTTGGACATACCCAATTTGTTAAAGCGGGCTTACTTGTTGTTACCTACCTCTTAAGTACTAGGTGAGCTCTTGAGGGCCATGAGTATGTGATACACATTGAGATGTGTATATGATACCATGGATTGGCACTAGAGCAAATGGGAGAAATTGTTAGGGTTGGTGCTTGGAGTGCCAATCCGGATCATATTTTTATCCGATTCATAAATACGAACATTTACTTTTTCCATAATATTACTTATTTAATGGTAGTACCTCTTGTATTTTATACACATATTCGATCTAATTGAGATTAGAAATCTAATTATGATTAGATTTAAACTAAATTTAATTTTTTGATACGTGTATATTAGACAAATACCCTAGGATTTACAACGTAGTGCGCGGTTACAACGTAGTTTATAATTGACATTGGGAAGCGTCACTATAAGTTGTATATCCTTAAATAAAGTTCCTGGTCAAGATTTACTAACACGAGTTGGTTAGCAAAATCCACTGAGACCAGTACATATCATATATTGTAACTTGGTCCGATGGTTTATCCTATAGATCCATGAGTCTCGGGAGACTCGTATAGACATGTAGGTGTTTATTTTATAAACACTGAACGACTCACTGAAGATTTCCTAAAAGCTGGTACACCGACGTCAATAGGAATCCTCTCGAGTTGAGCGAGCATAGTGGTCCTTCGACTTGAGATACCATATAGGATATATGAGTTATCCTCCACACTTTGATGGTAGTCACATCAGCGATCTATTTAGATCAGACCTCCGCCTGTTCGTTGGGTGTGGACTGATGCTCATGATATCCAGTGCGTATCAAGATAGAATCTGTCAGTCCTGTGTACAGGGCATAGGCATCCAACACGTTTTTGCGATCTACTAAATACATGGTCGTGGTATAACTTCGGAAATCAGTTTCGAGTGATATTTAGAGATCGTAAATTTGAAAGTCGACTATATTATTCCCTACGGATTTGACATTCTTATCTATATCCCAAGTATAATATGGATAGCCTGTGACAGAGGGATTACGTATGAAATGACCTCAACTTGCATAGTTTAGCGAGAATATCTATGGTTATCATAATTCATGAGTTGGTGAATTATGGACATGAAATTGGATTTCGAGACGGATAAACCTAAACTTAGAGAGTCCCACAATATGAAGTGTACTCGTTGAGCACTTGGGCAACGCGTTATTCATAATACAAATTATTCATAATACTTCATCAGATTAAATGAGTTAATTTGAATCGTTTAAACGGTTAAACGAAAACACACATGCTTTTGGGAATTTTTTGGTCAATCGTAATTATTGTGCATTTGTATTTGATACATAATTTGATTAGATACACATTAATTAATTGTCAAATGAGTTTTTGACACATGCCATTAATATATGTATTTGTTATTTAATGTAAATAAAAATACATATATATAAATATAATAATTATATTAATTAATTATTTAGATATTTAAATGTTATATATTTGAATAATTAAATACTATACTTTTTTCATAATTGTTATGAAAAATATTTGATTATTATTGGTTACATGTGGCATGTTTTTATTAGGCTTAAGTGTGCAAATTTAATTTTTCAAACTTAAAGCTTATCTTATCTTGATTTTAATTTAATGAAATTAAAATACAAAATTGACCTAAATAACCCTATCAAAGTCGGCAATTTGGCTATTAAAAGGGAAGTTTTTTTTCTTTTCTCCTTCATGGCCTCCATGGCCGATTCTTCCTCTCAAAATGGCTCTAAAATATTGCTTGATGATTCAAGTTTGGAAATGAAGAAAATCAAGAAAAAATCTAAGGAATTAGAGGATTAAAGGTAATTCTACAAATCCCTAAGCTTAGAAAATATGTTTGTTGTTTCTTGATGATCTAGTGAGATATAGGGTTTCTTTTTTTCTATAATTTTGGGGCTTTTTGTTTTTGATGATGGAATTGGAAGCTTATTGCATGTGTGAAGTTGTTTTGAATATATTATTGTAATTTTATTCAATTTAATCATTTGATAATATGTTGCCATTCTAGAGTGTTATGACCACTCTTCCAATGCCTAGAATTATTCTTGGGTTTTTCATTTGTGGTGACTTTGGTTGGTGTTAAGATTAATTATATTAATGTCGAAAATTTAGATTTTAAGCATGAAAAATTGATATTTTTGCTTTATAAGAGAATTTCAGGAAAGATAAGTTTTAAAAAGTGATTTTAGATGAGATTTTTAGAAAAGAGAGTTCAGAATTCTCAGACAAGAAAAGAGATTTCTTATAAAGTTATTTCTTGAATTTGGTTTTAGAACCAAATGTTTCATTATAGTATTTAAGTTTTTATCGTCCACTCACTTAGAACGTACAACGGTCTAACCCCTTCACTCCTAGTTTCCTTGTTTTGCAGGTATTCTTGGAGGAGGAGCTCGGGAGGACATATATTAATGCAGTCATTAGGTTATGGAGTCCACCAGTTCAAGTCAGAAAGTTAAAGTCAAGTAGAAGTCATGTATTAGCCTTGGGTTATGTGATAGTCATTGTAAGCAAGTGTATTAAGTAAACAGTTATTGATATTGAGTTTGTGTTTCATGTTGTTGAGTTTGGACGTTGGTCTCATGGATAATATTCTGATTAAAAAAAGAATAATAGTGCAGTATTTAGTTAGAAAGCCAGAGGCTCAATGGAATAGTATGGCCTACTCCCTGCCGGTAGAATTTACCTGATCAGAGATGTCACAAAGATGGTATCAGAGCATGGTCTAGGGAGTAAGTGACTGTAGTGGGTAGAGTACTGGGGTATTGTATACATAGTATGTCTGGGATACTTGTATGTGGGGCACTACCTCTCCAATATCCGATCCTCGAGTACGTCCTTAAATTCTACAAACAGGTTAGTAAGTTTTCCTAGATTATTCAAATGGTATTCCTTATGAGAACAATTATACTCTAGATCCATGATAAGAATTTTCCTAAAGTTATTTTGGCTAATTACCACAAGTACTAATAATGCTATGAAATCAGATAGCAAGATATAAGAAAAGTTACACGAAGGGAGTGTGAAAGGAAAACTATAAGAAAACAAAGAAAGATGCATAGTTGTGTAAGCAGCCGGAGATAAAGAAAAGTGAAGAGACAAAATAAGGCAGTGAAGTTCTAAGGATACCCACCTAGGATAGTAGAAAGAGAATAGAAAAGCCTGAACAAGTATTAGTGTTCCTAGAAGATGTAAGATTCATTCCCTCCTCAGAAAATTCCATCATGTCGACTAATAGCCTTCAGGTACTTCGTATAGATAGTAAGTTCCCCGAGTAACGAGGAAAAGCCATAAAGATAACAAAAGTAAGAAATCAAGATTAGACTTACGAGTTCCAATAGACTGAGATGTCAAAAAGTACGTAGAAAACTCCAGATCGCCAAACCCAGACCCATGTCCGCAAGCAGTGAAATAAAAGACATAAACAGAAACGACTAGTTACATTATCCCAAGAAATCCGATGGAGATAAGATCCTAAGCTATCTATTTTTCAACCATTTAGTCAAACCAATTAAGGAAGCTATCCTGACAGAGCCTATCTCATACCTATCTTACATGAGAAATAGACTCTACCTGGACATAGAGTAACAGAACAAAGATATTGAAACCCATCAAGACATAAGATGTTTGCCCTAGTCCCTACCAGCATAGATATAAGTGACCGTAAGAAGCCCGATGAGAGTTCTTCTTAAGAAATGGAAAGACCTTGGAAGGCATGTCACCCAGAAAAAGATTAAGGAAGTTTTTGAGGATATAAAGAAGAGAACCCATATATAGCCCAAAGATCAAGGCAAGTCATCGCGAGGCTTGCAAGACTAGTAGGAGTCTATAAAATAAACCAAATGTAGTAGAACCTATAGATCAGCCCAAGTCAGTAGAAATACATGGAAGTATATAAGAATAGTCCCGAGAGGTTAGAGATATTTAGGAGTGACAAGAGTATCAATATAGACAGTAGAACATAGTGCCAAATTCAAGACTTATAGCAAGAATAGAGAGCAGAGATCTAGTAAGTAGTTAGGAGAACGAAACATCACTAGCCTCAGCAGCAAGGCGTATAGAAAAGAAATAGGATATGCAAATGGTAAGAGGGATGTGAGAAGTAACGAGGAAATTTAGTACATTCAAGCACATAGATACATAATGAGAAGATAGTAGTGTAGAGAATTAGTAATAGTTATGGGACCCCAAGACATGGAGTAATCGACCAGGTTCTTATAGAATGAATGACGACCATTTCTTCTAGAAACCTCGATTCTAGTAAGTATATAGATACCTAACCAGATCATCACCGAGCTTAAGTGTAAAATAGAAATGCGTGTCTACAGATCCTTATGGAATGCATGTGCTCACCTCCTTAATTTAGAGCCCAGTAAAGAGAAGAACAAGTAAGGAAGAGCAATTGAGAGATTAGATGAATCGCGAGATGGTTAGACAGCCAAATCGATAAGTTTAATGAAACATAGACAAGAAGCATGAGATAGAATAGTTAGAAGCCACAATAAGTTGAGCTAAGTCTATAGGCCATCGTTGAATTAAGGAACCCTTAAAGAAGTAAAAATTTAGATGTACAAAGAGATCAGAGAGAATGACTGTCAGAAATATAGTGAACAACTTATAAAGAGTCTTATGGTATTGAGAAGGAAAGACTAGATAAATAGTAGCACCTTAACCAAAGATTAAGTGGGAGATGTCCAAAGTAATCGAAGTTGATAGAGTTTTCAAGAGAGTAAAGATGTAAGGAGTTCAAGGAACCGAGATAAGAAAGAAACCTTTGTAGCTGAGTAAGTTTCTTAAAGAAGAATAACAAAGGAAGTATAGCGGCACTCAGAGAGGGAAAGTAATGACTTCAGAGGGTTAAAAAACAGAGACTATCGAACACACTACTGGAGAGGTAGTGTGTTCGATAGTCGAATACGATCAAAAGTAAAGTTGGAGAAGGCAAACCAGAATGTTTCAGCAGTAGTGTCCTAGTGTAGGAAAAGACATCAGATATATATATATATATATATATATATATATATACACGAGAGTCATGGGCTCATAGATTAGCAGTATATGCAACTAGATGATCACCATAATAAGAAATACCTCAAGATAAGTTCCCATCCTCCCAACCCTTGTTTAGACAACAACAGCAGAGATGGATCTTGATGGTTTCCTCAAGATATTTCCAGGAATAAGTGAAAATATATTGGAAGAAGAACGATGCACAAGACCATTATACATGTTTTAAGAATAGTATAAAAGTGTGGGACAACTCTAAGTTAAAGAGTTAGGAAAGAAGTTATTTAGACGAAGTGTTACAGAAATAAAGTAGCAGTCATGTAAAGACAGAGATAGAAAGAAACCAGTGTTAGACATAATATTTTATATGTAAAGGAAGAAGATATCCCACAGATAAGGTGACAGAGATATAGACCACGGAAGTTCCTGGTATTGAATAAGGTAAGGTAAGAGACGAAAAGAATACTAAGAAAAGATTCGGAAGCGAAGCTGTCAAGTTACAATGACGGTAGTAGAGAATACCTAGTAAGCAGAGACAAAACTACAAAACAGCAAGGTTGATCGGTATTGAAATGAAACCAAGGTTCTATTACATTTTAGCTTGCGTAATTTACAAGAAGTACCCAGCCATAGTCTAAATTGACCAAACCACTACGGGTTTGGGACCGCCTTAGTCACGGGTATGGGTAGTTTGGTAGATTTGTATCATAATATGAACTATAATTAGAACTGAATCGACAACGTCCCAGTCTATAGCAAAAAGTACAGTTTAAGCAAAAGTATACAAATATTATGCTCGTAGAGAAGCTACCAGAACCAACCTCCTTTGTACAGACTCATTGGGTAAACAAAATAGAGTGTGAGAGGTACATGATGAATCTGACCTTGTACTACAATGTCTTAAGCTATACAGATAGGCAGAGGCAAGAAAAGTTGTAGAGTGGAACTGTTAAACAGCCTAGTATGAATAGATGTATGTATATACCTTTTATAGTCAAGGCATGAGTGAAGGAACCTCATTGCATGACACATAGTACCTTCAGAGATGATAGAACCTTAAGTAAAGGTAGGAAAGCCTAGCCCAATAGTTATACAAAACAAGTTAGAGGGCGTTGAGTTCTCAACAAGAGGACTCTTAGATATATCTTCTTGTAGATAGATATAAGAAGACTAAATAATTAAGAACTAGAAGGTGTAGATGTAAACCATAAACATAGTATGTTCAGGACAGATAGCTCATGCGGGTAATGAGTTGGAGTAAGTAGAGTATAATGAAAGATCTAGGAATAAGGCTTCTTTGATGTACTATAAGAGCTGTAGCATGGCCGTAGTGTAAAGTAATCAACATGAATTTAATGAAAATAATACGAGAATCCCCTCTCGATCAAGAGTTTAAAAAACATAAAGTATGAAACAAAAGTTAAGATAAGAGAAAGGCTAAGGCATATTTATTAGACAAAAGATTAATGATTAGTTTAAAAGAGATCTTAGTCACTAAGTTACAGTTAACGTGAGTTAGTTTATAGTAAAGTAAAAGTCCTAGCAAATGGAAATAAAGATGGTTACAAGTATAAAGTCAGTTTAAGATGATTTATTAGAAAGAACCATGAACTCTGTGACCTATGGTAATATCCTAAGTTTAAAAATGATTCGATGACGAATCCTATTTAAGGGGGGAATAATTTGTAACGACCGGTAGTCTCTACTTCTGTTACATTGTAGTACTGTTACATTACAGAAGGAAGGTAACATAATATAAATTATGTTGGGACACAAATACACTCATGGAACGACTTTGGGGACAATCGGTAAATACTTCGAAAATCCGATACGAAATTCTATGATGTTCTATTTCGGATAGTCCATGGTATCTGGGGCATAACATTCTCATAAGAAGTCCAATTTTTATGAATTTTATATCATCGGAAAGCTGAGATTGATATCTACAATGTTTGCGTTAAACATTTTTCACAATTCCAACCAAAAGTAATCCAAAAACGCAGGTCAAAAATTCTAGATGAATAGTGCCCGTGGACTCATCTAGAAATGTCTCAAAGTTTCTCAAAATTTCCAAAGTTTTATTCATTAAATAAATTACAAATAGATCCCTAGTATAAAAAGGAAAACTATTCAAGTTTTCTCAAAATTGGAAAAGAGAAAGAAGAAAGACAAAACGTGAAGGAGAAGATGAGAAGAAGAAGAAAATGGGAAGAAAAAGAAACTAGAATGAAAGTGGAAGATTTCTACCCAAATCAAGTTTAGGAAGATAAAAGAAAGCATGGAAGCTCTAGTTGTGAAGGTGGAATATGATTCAAAGTAAGAAAAATAATCTTGACCCAAATTTTTGTATATTGAGTTTTGATGTTTTGATGATTATAGTATGTTGATGACTTGAATGTGATGATGAATGATGATTGATTGTGTCACGAAATGGTGATTATGGGAAACCCCCAAATTGCTAAATTTTGGTTATAAACTAATAGAGAATATAGAAAAGATGTGAGTAAATGTTGAGAATGATATTGATGGTGTTTTGGATAATTATTAAGGCAATTTGCTTGTGTGGAATGTATGGGGGAAAGGGTTGAGAAAATTGATTATGAAAGCATGAAGTTAAGACCAGAATTTGGTCTTGCATCCCAATACGAACTAGGAATTTTCCCAAAAACACTTCTGATTTGATGCGCGTCGCGACGCGCAAGGTCGTGCATCGTGACACGTATTCAGAATGTTTGGGTATGTTTCTGGAATGATACGTGTTGAAACGTATAATGCCCTGCATCATGACGCGTGGTCAAAAATTTCCCCAAATCAGGTTCAAAACATCTCAGTTCCTAGATCTTAGTTTTAGAGATTGGAGGGTAGCTGTAGAAGTGAAGCGGGGTTTACCGCTATGCCTATGATGTTCGGCGACCACGACACTATTGGGCTCGCATCCCGTTGAGAGTACGGATTAGCCCGCGGGGGACTAAACCAGAGAATAAAGAAGTCGCCACCTAGTGTGAACTGGAAAGATTTAAGGCCGCACTCACCCCTCGCAAGGGAAGACCTCAAAACGTTGGGTTCAGAATGGACCCTTACTTATGCCAGTATAATGGACGGGTTCACACAATGGTATAGCCAAGTCTTAATGCAATTCATGCATAAAAGCGAATAAAAATGTAATAACATACCTAACCAAAATAATAATCACAATAATGTAGTTCCAAAAGCACAATAAATTAAGAAATACGAGATGCGATAACGAAAATTATAATAAAAAATCAAAAGCAAAAAAAACTTCAATAAATAAATTGCGAATAAAAAAAGGGGGTTTAATTACGCATATATGAGTATTTCTCGAGTGGCACATGGAGTTGTATCCCAAGTATAGACTGCACTACCGTCCATTCGGATTCGGCTACGGAATTTACGTCTGGGTTTCCATCCGATATACCGCAAGAGATAATAACATACATAATCATCAATGCAATGTAAACGGAAATAAAAAATTGACATGAAAACAATATAACAATGCATATGCGTATAATCATCAACATGAAAAAAAAAACATAAAGGCAAAATAATAAAACAACAATAAAAGTGAATAAATAGATAAAAAAAAAGAAGGATAAAAACGAATGCCAAAGAAAGAAAAATGTGACAAGAAATTTGGACGTCTTTGATGTAGGACTTCGCATACCCGCCCGGCCGTATTTCACGTCCAGCCAGACATGCAGCATCCAGAACTATAAAAATAAATATTGTAAGGGTGCCCTCAGGTCTTACCTTTTAAGTTGCTTCCTTGGAAGTGCGTTACGCTGTCACCAGAATGATCGAAGCTGGTTCGCTGTTTGCTATTTCGGGTTGCTGGTTCGCTGTTTGCTATTTTTGGTTCGCTGTTTGCTGCTCTGGTTCGCTATTTTGGTTGTTTTGTTCGCTGTTTTGGTTGTTTTTCTCTCGCTATTTTGGTTGTTTTTCTTTCGCTTTTTGGTTGTTTTTCTCGGTGGTTGGCTGGTTGGTTATTTTCGGTGATTCTGGTTGGTTGTTTCGATTATTCTGGTTGGTTGTCTTCGGTGATTCTGGTTGGTTGTTTTGGTGATTCTAGTTGGTTGTCTTCGGTGATTCTGGTTGGTTGTTTCGGTGATTCTGGTCGGTTATCTTTGGTAATTCTGGTTATTTTGCGTTGCTGGTTGTTTTTTTTCTCTGCTTTTCGGTGATTGGTTTCACTGTTTTGCTCTTGGTTGTTGTTTTTTCTATTTTTTTTGTTTTTTTTCTCTGCGATGCTTCCTAGGGTTTTTTTTCCCAGTTTCAGTGATTCCTTTCTCTCTCTCCTTCTTTCTATTTTTTTCGGTGATTGCTCTCTATTTCTTTCTGTTTTTTTTTTGGGATTGCTATTTTTTTCCTAGGGTTTTCGCCTCCTTGATGAAGAAAATAGCCTCCCTTTTATAATGATTTGAAGGGATCTCCAAATAGGGAAACAAATAATTTTTATTTGGGAGATATATTATCAAATTATTTTAGGAATACAATCTCAGAAATTTGGTGATGAGGAGATCTCAAATCTTGGTAAATTGGTGAGGATGGGATCCCCAAATCTCATTGAATTGGAAAGTGATTTGATGAAGGTTTTGGGCTGTGTGGGGTTTTGGGCCGAGGCTGGGTTGCACCAAAGGCATAATGGGCCACGTGGATGGGCTGTGTGGGAGGTCCGAAGCTATGGTTTGAAGCATAGACTTGACTGAGTGAATCCAAGTTGGGCTAGTGAGTCTGAATCCGATGATGAGCTAAATTTGGAGGTTTCCCTTCCTTCCGGTATTCATTTTTCACAACTTTCGCAACTTTTCAGGTAGTGCCTCCATACGAGGCTCATCATCGGGCTCATGCAAAAATGAAATGTCTACAGTCACCCCACTTTGATGGGGATTATGCAGTATGTGACAGTGACAACCCTATCAAAGTCATGCATGCATTTTTACTTACCTGGTTCGTTGGCCATTACCGCACTTACCTGTTGTTTCGTTACTTTTGCGAGATGTTTCGATCTCTGGGATTCATTCCCGAATGGAGTTGAGTTGATGGCGAGGTGCTTCCACCCCTGTGATTCATTCCTGAACCATGCTGGGTGTGAGATGCTTCGATCTATGGGATTCATTCCCGAACTAAGTTAAGTTGATGGCAATGTGCTTCGACCCCTGGGATTCTTTCCTGAACCATGCTGGGTGTGAGATGCTTCAATCTCTGGGATTCATTCCTGAACTAAGTTGAGTTGATGGTGAGGTGCTTCGACCCTTGGGATTCATTCCCGAACCATGCTTGGTGTGAGATGCTTCGATCTCTGGGATTCATTACCGAACTGTGTTGAGTTGATGGGGAGGTGCTTCGAACCTGGGATTTATTCCCGAACCATGCTGGGTGTGAGATGCTTCGATCACTGGTATTCATTCCCGAACTGTGTTGAGTTGATGGCGAAGTGCTTCGACCCGTTGGATTCATTCCTGAACCATGATGGGTGTGAGATGCTTTGATCTCTGGGATTCGTTCTCGAACTGTTTTGAGTTGATGGCGATGTGTTTCGACCCATGGGATTCATTCCCGAACCATGCAGGGTGTGAGATGCTTCGACCCCTGGGATTCATTCCCGAACTATGTTGAGTTTATGGCGAGGTGCTTCGACCCTTGTTCCATCCTTATTGTCGAGGCTATTTGCTCATCCTCATTCCCGAGGTTGCTCTCCATTCTCGAAGTTCTTCTCCATTCTCAGAGTTCCTCGGCCCAATTCCTGAGGTTCCTCTCCATTCTTGGAGTTCCTCATCCTCATTCCCGAGGTTGTTCTTCTCTCCATTCTTGGATTTGCTCATCCTCATTCCCGGGGTTCCTCTCCATTCTTGGAGTTGCTCGCCTTCACCGCTTTTTCTTTTTCTTCAAAGTATGCGAAAACAAAACAAAAATTATGTGTATGCGACATGTATGCATGGATGCATTCCCTATTCCGATGGGGTTTATTTTTCCTATTGGCTTGATGTCATCCTTGGTTGGGTCTTCCTTGCGCTAGAGGGCTTTCTTCACCCCTTTAGGAATCCTCTTGGCCTTTGGTGCCCTTTTGCTTATAAAAAACTTTGGGCGACCCTTGGCCTGCTTACAGTTTCCTTCTGCCAATTCTCCTCTAGTGATTTCTCAGTTCTCGTTGGTCCCAAGGCTCAAGATCCTGGTGTGTCCCTTATTTGTGGGGTGGTAGACTGGTCATCCCCAGATTTGTCTCAACTTTCTGCTCTCCGCTACCTGCACCGGGTCAAGGTGGATTACGTCTTTTTGAAATCGGCCACATCCTTTTGGGATACTAAAAATCATGTCTTCTGATTCCCAGATTTCGAAATATGCCCTCTCCCCGAGGAGTTTACTGCCATTCTCGGCTAGCATTTTCTCTTAATACCCTTCTTGAATACTAAAAATCATGTCTTCCTGATGAGCGGAAAATATATCAATATTTACCACCCCTTTTACTTAATATTTTGTTTAGTTTCTCGGGTTTGATGAACGTTTTGATATGTTTTAGTTTATTTTGCCAATAAAATAATATTGGGACTTAATGAAATCATTTAGGACGAAATATGGGTCAAATAAGCGCAAAAAATGGACTTGACATATTAATTTTGGAGATTGGAAACTTGAAAGGGCGTTTTAACAAAGTGCAGTTTTGGAAATTCCAATTTTGTGCATCTGTCGTAATTTGGGCATAACTTTTTTACTCTGATATCAGATTGAGCTGATTCAAGTTCCAGATTAAATAAAACTCAAAGATCTACAGCTTTGAAAGACAAAATAATTTCGAACTCTGAAGATTTCATGCCGGAAATTGATGAACCATCCAGAAGTGTGTTGTGTGTAATTATTAAAGTCACTTTCAATCATTTTCAAAGCAAAAAATAAATTAATAAATAAATAATAAAAATTATCAAATCATCACCAAACATGATAAGAGATTAGTGGAGAAATTAATAATGGATTTGGTGGAGCAATTAGTGGAGCAATTAATAATTGATTTGGTGGATGATTTGATGGAGGCAAAATTTTGCCTATAAATACCAAGCCATTTCATTTGTAAAATTCATACTTTCTTCTAAGGAATTCCTTAAGAATACTAAGAAGATTGTATCTTGTTTGTTTATTTATAGCTTTCAGTAATTAATTTCCGCTTTCACACTTTCTTTTCTTTACTTTTCAGTTTTTACTTTCCGCAGTTTACTTTTACGCACAGTACTTTTCTTTCTTTAATTTTCAGTTTTTACTTTTCAGTAATTTACTTTCAGCAATTTACTTTCAGCAATTTACTTTCAGCAATTTACTTTCAGCAATTTACTTTCAGCAATTTACTTTTCAGTATTTAATTTTCAGTATTTTACTTTATGTCTTTTATTTTATTTAAATTTTTACTACCCGTAAATATATGTCGTAACTAAGCCAGTTATCTGGGGTTATGATGAAATCCAATAACACCGGTTTTTAAGGGGTTAGATTATAGCTTGGGTAATATAAAGATTTATTTATTAAGTCTTAATCTTAATAATTTTTCATTAACTGGCCATTAATAAAATTGAACTGGGAAACTTAAAATGAACTATACATAGGGATTTTAAGTTTAAGACCTTAGACTCAATAGTCCACGATCTTCCTTGAGGATAGATAACCCTTTAATAGATTTCCTTACAGGATAGACATACACCTGTCGGGCGGGGGTAGCCATAATTGGAACTTAAACTTAATGAATCCAGATAATTTGGTTGACATAGACATATGGTTCAATTGGGTTAAACTGGATATTTGTGTCTGACCATCGACAGAGGCTTACACATAATTTAGTGTTCCAGGTTAATAAATCAATGTATTACCCAACTTTAAGATAACCACTTCATCTTTAAAATGATATTGGAAGAAATCACAACCCTATATAGTTTTTAATATTGAATTTTCTTAAACCTACATTCGAGCAATTTTATTTACTTGTTTTTAAATTCAAAACCTTCATCATTTCAAATCAATCAAACAACCTGTTAGATACTAGTAATCATTTGACCTCAAAAAATTAATAGATTAGATATTAAGTCCTCGTGGGATCGATATTTTTATACTACTTGAACGATACGTGCGCTTGCGTTATACGTGTGTGTTTACGCCGGTCAAGTTTTTGGCGCCGTTGCCGGGGACTTATTTAAATTCAAAACCTTCACCATGTTGAATATTTTTCCAATTTCGAATCAGAAATAGGTTGAAATTACAAATCAAAAATTAGGAGGAACAATATTTGATGCCCTATCTAGAAAATTCTCAAAACTTCTGATTTTTTCCCATTAAATCATGAAACAATACTAAAAGTCATAATATTGTATTCTCGAGCAGAAAAGTATGAAGTAAATGTTGGATAATATGACCCATAGCGTCACTATTTGCACAGAACATTGTGTTGCTGTAGCAAATTAACTATGTAACAAGGAAATTGCACTCTCGTCATTTGTGATTAGATCACCATAGATATATAAATGAAGAGAGGTCCCTATGATTAGTTCCTGGATTGAGATGATATGAGACAGTATCAGTCCACGAAGGATTAATCATTAAATATCCCTAGCCGTAGTATTATCGAGACTGGACATCGATAATGCGGAATAGGCTAGTATTGCACTTGTGCGCGTTGTGAGGGCACAACGGCATAGTTCTCATATATATAAGTATTGGATACTTGTGCAAGTGCGATAAGAGGTCGTGTTTCACCGATGGTACGGGAAACAGCTTCGCTCTGGATAGACCCTTCGGAATCCCATTGGTATTATGACTAGGTGTCTATGGGAGGCCGAAATCAAGGTAGGTGTGTATAGTCTTAACCTGAGACTTGCATCGCTAATACTTACGACAATCGGTAAACTTTGGTTTTTGTGGTGGGGGATCTTAACTGGTTCTGTGTTCACCTCTTCTGGGTTTATCAGGAATCGTAGTGTATTGGATGTGATGTCAAGACGGAAGTGTCACTCCAGTCATAATGGAGATGATGTCACGCAGGATACGGTATTAGTGCTCTTAAGTGATGCGCATCCAATCGTGATATTATGACCAGGTCATGAATATCCGATTATAGAGACTAGTTACCAGACATCCGATATGTGTTTCGGACGGGGCAGACACTTATCCAGCCCCAGCCCTAGCACGTGATTATCTGATACTGGGCCGATATCCACAATACAATCGTATACTACGCTTGATACAGATCTAGATATTCTTTGATGAATATGTCCGGAGAACTTGGGAAGACTTGGTACTTTGCTAGGAGTCGACCTTGTCTCGTAAATCGGTAGAACGTAGTACTTGGTACGTACGTGATTCGGATACTCCGACGACCGTATTTACTGCCAGATTATCCGGGGATCTCATGGGTCGCTTCCCGATAATCCACCGATGACGCACAACTCGCACTCTTGAATAATCTGGGATTATACAGAAGAGAGAGAAAATTAATCTAGGATTAATAACGGAGATATTTATCCGGGATAAAATGTCGTCTAAAGAGAGAGAACGATTAATTTGGAATTTATCGATAAAATTATTATATTCGATATAATAATCGAAATTCGATTTCGACGCGAAATTAAAATTAGATTTTAATTCGGGCAAACGAGTTTATTTAGAATTAATTCGTTAGCGACGTAAATAATAATTTCGCTAGCCGCAATTATTCGATTTAATTAACGTCGCGACGTAAGCTCGGTATTTCGGAAATATCGAACCCGAACGCGTGAGTGCACGTGGGCCCACTTTCATTTGGAAACGTGTGGGGCCCACATGACACATGTCATATTATGCATTATTTAATTCTAATGCATTGCATGAAGATTGTGTACAATACACTCAATGGTTTTGCATGGAGTTTGAGTGTTTGACACTCTAAGCCATTGCATGTTTTGTGTCATAAGTTTATTATTTATTTAATAAACATTATGGCATAAATATAAATTGATTTTTGGTAAATCTTTTAATATAACACAATTCATCTCTCTCAAAACTCTCTCTTCTCTCACGCCCAATGAAGAAATTCTTGGACTGGTTTGGAACCAGAAATGGCGTGGACTTTAGGGAAGCAAAGAGTGATTTTCATGGTGAAAAATCAAGTGCTAGCACACTTACAAGTCTTGCGAAGGTGGTAGGGAGGTTCGACCATGAGACGGGATCCATCCGACGAAGCTAGGAGCTCCGTTTCTTCACTCAAATTTCTGTTTTGCAGGGCAGTGGACTGCCAGCAGTTTGGCGTGAAGGGCAGTGCGTTTTTGGGCTTCATTCGTCTTCAAATCGACTCAACCGATCAATGTGAGTATTCCGCTACCTCCGTTGATGTATTCACGCATTATTTCATGTCTTGTTTGATCTTGGGACCTTAGAATAAACCAACAAAGGCATCAAGAGCTAATGTTGCAAGCATGAAATTTGTAGGGCTTAAAATTTGGGTAAACTTGTTTTGAGCATGATTTGAATGAATTGAATGTTTGATTATGCTTATAACATGTTTAATTAAGGTTTGATTGGATCAATTTAATGAAATAATGATTTGGAATTATTTTCCCCAAAATTAACACCTTGGCCGAATGTGTGTAAGATTTTTGGGATCTTGGATTTTTTGTTTTTTAATTCATTTGATGAGTTAGAATCGATTAGGTTGACGTTAATTTGAATCGAATTGGATTGGATTTCGAATTGGACGAAAACCCCAAAATCTTTGAGTTGGCCGAATGTGTAATGCCCTAATGTCTTGGTGTTTTTGGTTTTGTGACATTGGATGTGTATGAAATCAAATCGGATGGTGATTTAATGTCGATTGTAGGTTCGATTGGATCGAAACCAAATCGGACAAAATAACCTTCCTTGGCCGAGACTTAGAAGCATGTAATATGGGTTTGATTTTTCATTATGTGTGTTTGACATGTAATAATGAATTAAGTATGATTAATTGGACTAATTTAGTGTTTTGGAAATGTTGATTTAGTTGATTAATCATATAATGCACTTTTGGTAATTAAATTGTGAAAATTGGATTTTTGGATTTAATTAATTGGGCCTAATTTTGGAAATTAGAATTTAAAGTTGTAATTGGGCCTATTGGGCTTGATTTATCAAGTTTGGTTTAGGCCAAGTGGATTGGATCCAATTGGGCCCAAAACCTTAACCATAAAGCCCAATTGTGACTAATGAACCTTTAAGTTTAATTGGGCCTAATGGGCCGAATTGATTTCTAAGGAATTTTGTGTGATTCCACTATTGGGCTTTGGTTGCCGAAGCCCATGCCTAAAGAAATTAGTTAAAGCCCTTAGACTTAAATTAAATTGACGTTGGACGTTAATCGGTCTTTGAGACGAGTTACGATTAGATTTGGAATTTAAATCGTAAAAGGTTTATTAAATATAGTGTAATGTTTAATTTTGAATTGAATAGTGAATTAGTATTAAATACATGTTAAATTTGATTTAATGATGTAGTTTAATTTAATTCATGAATTCGTACTTTAAGTACTTATTCGCAAAAACGAGTTTGACTCGAACAAAATCAAATCGTTGTTTGAACATTGGATGATCACTTAATTATCAGATTAATTAATTTGATTAGATTGATTGATAGCATGCTTATGTGTGTGAATACGTGGTTGTGTTGAATGAATAATGTATATCGGATGGATATTAGATGGGTGGGCAATTTTAGAAATTGTTGTAATAAATTCGATTTATTAAATTGGACCTGCGTGTCCAGCCTTATCACCTTCTTTCTCTTTGTATTCTCTTCTCACCTATTCCCCTCTATGTATATGAGGTTTCTTTAGAAGTGTAGTGTAACGGGTAGAAGTAGTACAAGTGCTAGCTTGAGTGAGAAAGGGAGAGATTTGATCTAGGATCAATGTGTAAAGTATCCATCCGCATATCATTATTATTTTATTTCATACTCGCTTTATTATGTATTTAGAATGCATGTTTAAGGGTGTATGATGATGAGACCTTAACAAAGATAATTAAATTGGTAGCCAATTTGCACGCGAAAATCCCTCAATCTATATTAAGCAAAATCCTTCCATTGAATGATTCTTGTTCAAGATCCGAAGTTGGCATTGGTTTGTTTTTGACCAAAGTCAAGACCTTTGTCAATCAAGGATGTACTTGAATCATGAGAGTTTTGTTGCATATCGGTGTCTTGTCCAAATCGTGATTTTTATTGGCCAAAGTCAAGATCACTTTTTGTCCAATGACATTGATTACGAAACTTTCCTCGTCAATGGGTCCCGCTTAACTGGAATCATTAGGTTTGTTTTTGGCCAAAGCCAAGGCCTAGATGATTCGGAGGATATGGTTAGGAAAATGTAATGGATACATTGACATTATACATATGTTTCGGACTTGGATGTCCACCTAACCGGATCTAGGAATGGATTGGATCCAATTGATCTGTGAGATCTACCTAGTTAAATAACATACAGCTTTTATTGGCCAAAGTCAAGGTTGTGTGTTATTTAATAGGATCCTAGCCCACTAGGAAACGCGGTTTCCCGAGTACTCCACAGAGGGTTAGAGGCTCGACGAAAAATAGTGGGAGGCAAGTATTGAATTTGCAACATTCGTTCAATTACTCGCTAAACACGCTCATTTATATTTTACTCGTCATATTAATTAAAAGTATTAGTCATACTAATATTTTATGTTGTTTTAAAGATATATATAGTTGGACTATATACAAACTCATTCAATATATAGTTGATTTTGTAATTGGATTATAGTAATCAATACAATTGAATTAAATGATAGTTGATTTTATAATGGGATTATAGTAATCAATATTAAAATTATAGTTGATTAAATAATTGGATTATTGTAATCATTATAATAAATAGTACCTTAATAATTGATTAAATAGTTGGACTATTAAAATCAAGTAAAGAATTGAAAAGGTTGAATATTTAAAATATATAATCCTTGGATTAAATGTTTTAAATGATTTAATTTTCAATTGGGAATTAATAATAGGTTAATTTATTTGAAAATAACTTATTATACTAAGCCCATAATTAAGCAAATAGTAGAGCATAAAGTCTTTGGAAGATTTATGTGATGATGACTTTAGTGCTTAATTAATATACTTATAATAAATCTATCTTTAGATTTAAAAGTATTAAAATTGCAATTAATAATTCTTGGATAATTAATTGACTATTCTAGTGGAGAAAAGTCAAAGTTTGCAATTGGGCATTTAGCACAAGGTGCACATCGTTTCGATATTCCGAAACCCAAGGCTTTCCCAAAGGTTTTTTGAATATTGAAAAGATAATTGACATATCCCAAAGTGACTACCATTTGGATATGGAAGACACAAAGGAATTAAAGAAAGGGCGAGGCTCTAACTTTAAAAATATTTGTCAAAGTTATGTTCACTACTAGTATTGAAATTGAATTTTAAATACTTAGTGTGGTACATAAAATATATGTATTGACGTTCAAAATCCGCTGTGAGCCGGATACTGGCTTCAAGCCGAGATTTCTCTACGAATCGGAAACGGGACGAAAGTCGCTGTTTCGACCGTAGATACCTAAAGTTTAGAAACTACCCTTGGGTATGTATTTAAATTAGGAACTGTCATAATGTAACTAGTTTAACTAGAGACATTATCTCTATATCAGTGTTTAATCCATTGCGGATAAAACCTTTATATTCTAGAACACTAAAGTGTTTCAATATATAAAGATGATACTGAGATAAATACATTGGATGTAAATAACAGAATTTATATTTTGAATATAATAAAATCTCAAACATATAAAATGACAAATAAATAGCTCAAATTGATTTGATCAATGGAGACTTATTTGTGGCATTGTTGTCTAGGACACGATTAAGAAGACTCGTATATCCACACTTTTATAGAGTGGTACTAGGACTGATTTGACTATTCAAATAAGGTCTGCGAATCTAGTTTATTAGGTAAACTACCTAAAATACTATTTACTTGGTAATAGTAAAAGGGCCACCGATCTGTTAGCCCTATTCATGGTGAAGTAAGTGGGCCCATATCTAGCTAGGCTATATGTTAACATGAATATTTCGTGACCTTAACGGATGTGACATCACGTTGTGGTTATGTGTTTCTTTTGAAGAACACAGATCGGAAACTTTAGAGTTTCGACATGAAGTAGACAAACAGATCGGCTATAGTATTATGCCGCCACGGTAAAACCGTAATGGAAAATACTTAAGCAGTAGTTTCATACGTACATGAAAGAGTACGGTATTCTTTCAGATAAGGACTTGATAAGGTTTATCACGAGTCGCTCTGAGCTACTATCTCCTTCAACCGTATATGTATTAACAGTGCAAAACTTATTTAGAATAAGGTTCCATATAAATCTGTTTGACATATATCATATAGGATATGAACAGGGAAGAAACGAGGTTTCTCATTCCTGATAATTTGGGTATGCCAGGCATAGCGTTTGGATGATACCAAACTAAGGACCCAAATTGGATAAGTGCCAATATAGGTTATCCTAAGGGAAACCTTAAGTATAATACTTGTAAATCCCACATGAGAACAATATAATTGTTGCTCACCATGCGGTTTTCCTGAGAGGAATACCGATATGCAGTGGTCAGTGGGAGGATAGTGATACTCGATGAAAATCGGAGTAATACTGTTCAAGGCACGAAGTCCTTAATGGAACACAAATAGTTCATCTATGATGAAACTATACCATTAATCTTCAAATACACAAGAAACTAGTAGATCGGATAGAGTCAGAAAACAACCTAGGGTATGGGTTTCTGATCTCTCCCCATAAAGATGTCAATCTTATGGTGGTGTACCATCCGACTACGTTTATGAGGAAGTGATACGAGGTATCGACTCCCTGTTATGGCAAAGTGCCATGAGTCCGAAATGGATTCCATGTATAACAACTATGTTTGGATACTAGTTGTTGTACCACAAGGCGTTGTGCCTATTGGTACTATAAATGTCTTCAAGGAAGACATACATGGAAGGCAACATACCAACGTGCAAAGCTAGACTTTTGACGAAAAGGTATCGTTATCAACATTATGTTAATAATGGTTCAACCTTTTACCTGTTGCCATGGTAAATCCATTTTGAGATGCTTGAAAATAACTGTATATTTCATTTATGAAATGTGCCAGTTATAAATCAAATCGCTTTCCTGAAAAGGAAACCTTTTGGAGGATGTTTACAACATCCTGACGATTTTGTATAACCGACAAACAAGGTTTGCGGGTTATTCGATCCATGTTTGGATCAATGCAAGCATAAGGTTCTTGGAACTGTCGTTTTGAAATAATCATAATGGTTTATGATTTGACTCAAAACGAAATAATTCTTGTGTATATAAGGAGGTTAGTGGGAGAGCACACTGACAGTGAAATTCCCATAAAGCTATTGTTGAAAGCTTGGCTTTCAATAGAAATTCTCCGTAGAATTCTGGGGAGTAACAACCTTTATTCAAGGAATAAAGATCTACTGGGATAGATTTGAAGTTTGTTAACACTCTCTGGGAAATTGTACATTTAAAATGTACTTGTATTGTGTCTCATACGCTTCGAGCATATGGAGTCACAATCGGGTCAATCCAATTTTGTGCATCTGTCGTAATTTGGGCATAAATTTTTTACTCTGATATCAGATTGAGCTGATTCAAGTTCCAGATTAAATAAAACTCAAAGATCTACAGCTTTGAAAGACAAAATAATTTCGAACTCTGAAGATTTCATGCCGGAAATTGATGAACCATCCAGAAGTGTTGTGTGTGTAATTATTAAAGTCACTTTCAATCATTTTCAAAGCAAAAAATAAATTAATAAATAAATAATAAAAATTATCAAATCATCACCAAACATGATAAGAGATTAGTGGAGCAATTAATAATGGATTTGGTGGAGCAATTAGTGGAGCAATTGATAATTGATTTGGTGGATGATTTGATGGAGGCAAAATTTTGCCTATAAATACCAAGCCATTTCATTTGTAAAATTCATACTTTCTTCTAAGGAATTCCTTAAGAATACTAAGAAGATTGTATCTTGTTTGTTTATTTATAGCTTTCAGTAATTAATTTCCGCTTTCACACTTTCTTTTCTTTACTTTTCAGTTTTTACTTTCCGCAGTTTACTTTTACGCACAGTACTTTTCTTTCTTTAATTTTCAGTTTTTACTTTTCAGTAATTTACTTTCAGCAATTTACTTTCAGCAATTTACTTTCAGCAATTTACTTTTCAGCAATTTACTTTCAGCAATTTACTTTTCAGTATTTAATTTTCAGTATTTTACTTTATGTCTTTTATTTTATTTAAATTTTTACTACCCGTAAATATATGTCGTAACTAAGCCAGTTATCTGGGGTTATGATGAAATCCAATAACACCGGTTTTTAAGGGGTTAGATTATAGCTTGGGTAATATAAAGATTTATTTATTAAGTCTTAATCTTAATAATTTTTCATTAACTGGCCATTAATAAAATTGAACTGGGAAACTTAAAATGAACTATACATAGGGATTTTAAGTTTAAGACCTTAGACTCAATAGTCCACGATCTTCCTTGAGGATAGATAACCCTTTAATAGATTTCCTTACAGGATAGACATACACCTGTCGGGCGGGGGTAGCCATAATTGGAACTTAAACTTAATGAATCCAGATAATTTGGTTGACATAGACATATGGTTCAATTGGGTTAAACTGGATATTTGTGTCTGACCATCGACAGAGGCTTACACATAATTTAGTGTTCCAGGTTAATAAATCAATGTATTACCCAACTTTAAGATAACCACTTCATCTTTAAAATGATATTGGAAGAAATCAACCCTATATAGTTTTTAATATTGAATTTTCTTAAACCTACATTCGAGCAATTTTATTTACTTGTTTTTAAATTCAAAACCTTCATCATTTCAAATCAATCAAACAACCTGTTAGATACTAGTAATCATTTGACCTCAAAAAATTAATAGATTAGATATTAAGTCCTCGTGGGATCGATATTTTTATACTACTTGAACGATACGTGCGCTTGCGTTATACGTGTGTGTTTACGCCGGTCAAGTTTTTGGCGCCGTTGCCGGGGACTTATTTAAATTCAAAAACTTCACCATGTTGAATATTTTTCCAATTTCGAATCAGAAATAGGTTGAAATTACAAATCAAAAATTATGAGGAACAATATTTGATGCCCTATCTAGAAAATTCTCAAAACTTCTGATTTTTTCCCATTAAATCATGAAACAATACTAAAAGTCATAATATTGTATTCTCGAGCAGAAAAGTATGAAGTAAATGTTGGATAATATGACCCATAGCGTCACTATTTGCACAGAACATTGTGTTGCTGTAGCAAATTAACTATGTAACAAGGAAATTGCACTCTCGTCATTTGTGATTAGATCACCATAGATATATAAATGAAGAGAGGTCCCTATGATTAGTTCCTGGATTGAGATGATATGAGACAGTATCAGTCCACGAAGGATTAATCATTAAATATCCCTAGCCGTAGTATTATCGAGACTGGACATCGATAATGCGGAATAGGCTAGTATTGCACTTGTGCGCGTTGTGAGGGCACAACGGCATAGTTCTCATATATATAAGTATTGGATACTTGTGCAAGTGCGATAAGAGGTCGTGTTTCACCGATGGTACGGGAAACAGCTTCGCTCTGGATAGACCCTTCGGAATCCCATTGGTATTATGACTAGGTGTCTATGGGAGGCCGAAATCAAGGTAGGTGTGTATAGTCTTAACCTGAGACTTGCATCGCTAATACTTACGACAATCGGTAAACTTTGGTTTTTGTGGTGGGGGATCTTAACTGGTTCTGTGTTCACCTCTTCTGGGTTTATCAGGAATCGTAGTGTATTGGATGTGATGTCAAGACGGAAGTGTCACTCCAGTCATAATGGAGATGATGTCACGCAGGATACGGTATTAGTGCTCTTAAGTGATGCGCATCCAATCGTGATATTATGACCAGGTCATGAATATCCGATTATAGAGACTAGTTACCAGACATCCGATATGTGTTTCGGACGGGGCAGACACTTATCCAGCCCCAGCCCTAGCACGTGATTATCCGATACTGGGCCGATATGCACAATACAATCGTATACTACGCTTGATACAGATCTAGATATTCTTTGATGAATATGTCCGGAGAACTTGGGAAGACTTGGTACTTTGCTAGGAGTCGACCTTGTCTCGTAAATCGGTAGAACGTAGTACTTGGTACGTACGTGATTCGGATACTCCGACGACCGTATTTACTGCCAGATTATCCGGGGATCTCATGGGTCGCTTCCCGATAATCCACCGATGACGCACAACTCGCACTCTTGAATAATCTGGGATTATACAGAAGAGAGAGAAAATTAATCTAGGATTAATAACGGAGATATTTTATCCGGGATAAAATGTCGTCTAAAGAGAGAGAACGATTAATTTGGAATTTATCGATAAAATTATTATATTCGATATAATAATCGAAATTCGATTTCGACGCGAAATTAAAATTAGATTTTAATTCGGGCAAACGAGTTTATTTAGAATTAATTCGTTAGCGACGTAAATAATAATTTCGCTAGCCGCAATTATTCGATTTAATTAACGTCGCGACGTAAGCTCGGTATTTCGGAAATATCGAACCCGAACGCGTGAGTGCACGTGGGCCCACTTTCATTTGGAAACGTGTGGGGCCCACATGACACATGTCATATTATGCATTATTTAATTCTAATGCATTGCATGAAGATTGTGTACAATACACTCAATGGTTTTGCATGGAGTTTGAGTGTTTGACACTCTAAGCCATTGCATGTTTTGTGTCATAAGTTTATTATTTATTTAATAAACATTATGGCATAAATATAAATTGATTTTTGGTAAATCTTTTAATATAACACAATTTCATCTCTCTCAAAACTCTCTCTTCTCTCACGCCCAAATGAAGAAATTCTTGGACTGGTTTGGAACCAGAAATGGCGTGGACTTTAGGGAAGCAAAGAGTGATTTTCATGGTGAAAAATCAAGTGCTAGCACACTTACAAGTCTTGCGAAGGTGGTAGGGAGGTTCGACCATGAGACGGGATCCATCCGACGAAGCTAGGAGCTCCGTTTCTTCACTCAAATTTCTGTTTTGCAGGGCAGTGGACTGCCAGCAGTTTGGCGTGAAGGGCAGTGCGTTTTTTGGCTTCATTCGTCTTCAAATCGACTCAACCGATCAATGTGAGTATTCCGCTACCTCCGTTGATGTATTCACGCATTATTTCATGTCTTGTTTGATCTTGGGACCTTAGAATAAACAACAGTAAGAGGATAACAACAGCAGAGACCAAATGTCTTCAACCAAGACGGACCTAACAAGTTCAACATCAGAATGGACAAATCCTATTTAAGAGGAGGAGAATTATAAACACCCCGATAATCCTGAAGACTACTAAGTTATGGATGGCATAACACATTATGTAAATCATGTTCAAGCATATATGTGCCCATGAAATGACTTTTGAGACACTCGAAAAATTCCTTACTGTTCCGATGTGGAATTTAGCTTATGTTCCATTCCGAAAAACTCTTAGTATTGTGAGCATAACCTTTCCATATAATCTCGATTTTTATGAATTTTATATCATCGGAAAGCTAAGACCAAGATTTACAACTTATGCGTTGGATATTTTACCAAATTCGAATCAGAAATAGGTCAAAATTATAGAGATAAAAAATTAGGAGAAACAATACCCGATAACCTATCTAGAAAATTTTCAAAACTTCTGATTTTTTCCACATTAAATCATTAAACAATTTAGCCCCTAGTATAATATATGGACATTATTCATTCATCTCCAAAAAAAAGGAAAGAATAGAAGAAAATGTGGGAAGGGGAGAGGAAGAAGAAAAGAAGAAAGGAAGAAGAGAGAGTCATTCCCTTGCCAAAATTAAAGAAAAGCCTATACAAACCAACCCACAACAAGCTCAGAAAATGAATGGCAAGCTTAGAAGACTTATTTGGTGAAGAGAATCAAATGAAATAAGGTAATGAAGACTTGACCCAAATTTGAAATATTAATGCTTTGATGATTTGATGATAAGTGAGTGTTGTTGCGTTGTGAGTGATGTTGTTTATGTGGTTATGGTGTTGGGAAAATAAAGATTACAATCTAAGCATGCTTGAATAAGAGCAATAATGAAATGAGTAACCATCTGGGGAGCCTTAAAAATATTAAATCTTTAAAGAAAAGAGTAAGATAAAGTGAAATACAGACATAAGGTATCAGACAAAAAAAACATTAAGTCACTTAAGGCACCAGTTCAAGGAAAACCTAAGTTCGGATTTTGGAAATTGAAAACTTCTGACACATTTTCAGGATGTTGTGAAGTATAGAATAAAAGTTAGATGAATTTTATTGATGATAAGTTCCATGAAGGATTACACATCTGTATAGACAATATAAATTAAATGGACTTAGTTTCCACACGAGAAAAAAAGTTGATGAAAGGACTACCAAGGATTAAGTATCCAGCTGTAAGAATCGAATATAGTATATTAGAATAAGATATTTCCAGAAGTCATAATATTCTATTCTTGAGCAGAAGAGTAGGAAGTAAAGAGGATAACAGTAGTAGAGACCAGATGTCTTTAAACCAAGACGGACCTAAGAAGTTCAACATCAGAAGGGATTCGATGACGAATCATATTTAAGAGGAGGAGAATTTAACACCCTGATAATCCCGACGACTAATAAGTTATGGATGGCATAATACATTATGTAAATCATGTTCAAGCATATATGTGCCCATGAAATGACTTTTGAGACACACGGCAAATTCCTTACAGTTCCGATGTGGAATTTAGCTTATGTTCCATTCCAAAAAACTCTTAGTATTGTGAGCAAAACCTTTCCATACGATCTCTGATTTTTATGAATATTATATCATTGGAAAGCTAAGACCGAGATTTATAACTTATGTGTTGGATATTTTTCCAAATTCGAATCAGAAATAGGTTGAAATTACAGATCAAAAATTAGGAGGAACAATACCCGATGCCCTATCTAGAAAATTCTCAAAACTTCTGATTTTTTCCCATTAAATCATGAAACAATTTACCCCTAGTATAAATATGGATACTATTCATTCATCTCCAAAAAGAGGAAAGAAGAGAAGAAAATGTGGGAAGGGGAGAGGAAGAAGAAAAGAAGAAAAGTAAATAAAACCATCCCACAACAAGCTCAGAAAATGAATGGCAAGCTTAGACAACTCATTTGGTTAAGAGAATCAAGTGAAATAAGGTAAGGAATACTTGACCAAATTTGAAATATTAATGTTTTGATGATTTGATGATAAGTGAATGTTGTTGCGTTGTGAGTGATGTTGTTTATGTGGTTATGGTGTTGAGAAAATAAAGATTAAAAGAAACCACCAAATTACGAAAACCTTATACATTGGATTAGATTGGAGTTATAGATTGCTTATTGGGATTTGATGATATTAGAATAAATGGATTGGGTTTGAGATGGATAATAAGAAATAAGATTGTGTTAGCGATTATTTGGACGATGTAATTGAGGAGTTCATGTTAGGCCCTAAAATTTACTTAGCGTCGTGACGCGTAAGAATTTAAGGCTCACTGCCTCGAGTCTGATTGGGTCATCGTCATGACGGTCAGAATTTGACGTCACGATGCGTAACAAACAGAGGCTCTACCTCGGGTCTTGTCATGTGGGTGTCACGATGTGAAACATAACGTGCTATCTGTCTGGCTATGTTTGTACAGGCACCATGATGCTTCAGACCCCGCGTCGCGTCGCGATATAAAAATAGTTGCATACCATTTTAGTTTCAACTTAGGATGCTAGAGACCACCCTAATAGTTTCATATCGAGATATATACATGCAATATGACAAGTCACAAGTATAATACATCATGTGGTAATTATATATTAGTTGAATTGAGAAAATTTGTCTAATTTCGAAGCATGTTTCATACCTTATATTCGAATTGAGTTTCTCGATTATAGATCATCGCATGATCCATAACATTCTTCGACGAAACGAAGTGGCACCAGCGAGATCCTAAAATTAGTGAGTGGACCATTTTCTCAATTGATTTCTACTTAATTGCTTTTGTTGTAAGACTTACTTTTCATTACATATGGCATTAGCCAAAATGATTTCCAATTATTTTATAAATGAGCATGTTTTAGAATATTTTGATTTGAAAAACATGATTTTATGGTTTTTGGAGGCATGGGGGAAAAACCCACATCAAAATTGACTTATGGAATTGACGGATATAACATGTTCAAATTTAGAGCATGACTATGGGGATGGCGTTACGTAACGCCCATAGATCCTAGATTTCAGAGCTAGAAGGATGATGATACATAACGCCCCTAGACCCTAGATTCAAGGACATGATAGCATGCACTAGAGGACAGCAATACGTAATGCCCCAATGGCATGGATTTGTACACCTAGCTCTAGTTCAGTGGCTTGGGGGATGGTGACACTTAACGTCCCAATACCACTAGTTAGGCGTATGGGGGGACGGAGATATGTAACGCCCCATACGTTAGGTTTTCTACAGATTTTCTAGGCGTATAGGGGGACAGTGATACGTAACGCCCCATACGTCAGGTTTTCTACAGATTCTCAGAGATTTGATTTTCAGAAAAGATAGTTTTAAGAAAGAATTTTCAAGAGAAACAGTTTTAGGAGAAACTCAGAGTTTTACAGGCAAAAGATTTCCAGAAGCGTTTTCACATACATATATGTATTTTCAGATAAGAAAGATTTTTCAGAAAAGATTAGTTTTCCATGAGAGGATTTTTATTTCAGAAAAACGGATGTTTCATAAAGTATTTCAATTTTCATTTCTAAACTATCCACTCACTAGGTCGTTCAAACGATCTAACCCCTCCTCCAGTGTTTCCGTTTTACATGTATATCGGGAGGATGAGATCGAGAGGATGGATACTGATGGTAGTCATTAGAGGGTTTGAGTCCACTAGGTCGAGTCAGAGTTGCATTTCTGTCAAGGTCTAAGTAAAGTCATGCATCATACATGTTATATAGTAAAGATTGCGTACGTAATGTGTTAAAAGTGTTCTTTATCAAAGTTGTAATGTGAAGTATTATTAAGTATATAGTATAAGTAATGAAATGCATTGATGTTGTTGCATTGTGCAATGGTCTCATGCATTAGTTTATATTTGAGACGAGATTAGTAGTAGTCAGAGAGTCAGAGGCTCAGGGGGATAGGTCGGTCAATTCCTGCCAATAGCATCTCCTGAAGAGGGATGTTACAAAAATGAATCAGAAACCTAAAAAATAATTACTATGCCACGAAAATTTATCATTCCACAAATGAGTAACACCATATGTTAGGTCAAGTATTTGCATGATAGATCGAGACAAACTCAATTGATTAATATATATAAGAATAACACTTATTCCTATATAAACCAACCATTGTTTGATTTGATCAATGAATTTTGATTAAAATTTAATCATTCATTTGTGAGTGCAACCCGTTATTTCGGAACCCTTGAACTTAACTAGTGAAGTGCGACCTATCCTCTCAGAATCCAAACTTGATATTGACCCAAAATGGACCCAATCTGTAAGGGTCCGAAAACAAAGTCGTCTCAATGCGCCTTTTGAATCTCACGTTTTCATACTATATATCTCTCTCCCACTCACTATTTAAAAGTTATAGGTTTCCATTATACTAATATCTAATTTATTTAAATTATGCGCTGCTAAAAACATAACCTAATTAATACTAGTGGATTATTACTGATATCTCCAAATTTTAGCACTTAAAATTTTGTTCACTAATTTTATTAGTCTAAACTAATATAGATCAAATAAATAATATAATTAAGTGTTCTTTATAGTGAGCTATTTCAATTTTAACTCTTAAAATTTTAGTTCACTAGTTTAAGTTTTAAAAACAAATTAGATTTAGGAAATTATTTAATTAAATAGTGATATTTAAATATAAAATTATAAAATTTGTGTTGGCCGAATGCCTTAGCCCTACTTTGTCTTGGTGATTTTTTGATTTTTGATCATTGGATGTGTTGGAAATCATTCGGGAATGTTGATTTATGTCGATTGTGGATTTAATTGGATTGAAACCAAATCGGATATAATTTCCCCACAAATGCCGAGACTTTGAGCATGTGAATTGGGTTTGATTTTAATCAAATTGTGTTGGACATGTGATGATAAAAATGAGCATGATTAATTATATAAAGTGATGTTTTAGAAATGTTAATTTGGGTGATTAATCATGATATACACTTTAGGTTAATTAAATGTGAAATTTGATTTTATTTATTTAATTAATTGAGCCTTAAACTTGGATTTGGGCTTGTTATGTTGTAAATGGGCTTATTGGGCTTTGTTGTACAAAGTTGGGTTTAGGCAAAATTGGTTGGATCCAATTGGGCCCAAAACCGCCTCCATAAAGCCCAAATGCGACTTAATGGACATTTAAAGTTTAATTGGGCCTAATGGGCCAAGATTGATTTCTAGGATTATGGGGTAACTCCCGGATTGGATTTTAGTTATTTGGTTTGACCCGAGTTGACCAAAAGTCCACGGCTTAAGAAATTAATTAAAAGCCCATTGGAGTTTAATTAAATTGACGTTGGACGTTAATCGGGCTTTGAGACCCGTAACGATTAAATTTGGAATTTAAGTCGTAAAAGTTCATTATTAATGTGTAATATTTAATTTGGAATTAAATAGCGAATTAGAATTGAATGCATATTAAATTGAATTTGATGATGTAGTTTGATTTAATTCGAGAATTCGTACTTTGAGTACTTATTCACAAAACGAGTTTGACTCAAACAAAATCAAATCGTTGTTTGAACATTGGATGATCACTAATTATCAGATTAATTAATTTGATTAGATTGATTGATAACATGCTTGTGTGAATACATGGTTGCGATGCATGAATAATGTATATCGGATGTATATTAGATGGGTGGGACAATTTTAGAAATTGTTGTAATAAATTTGATTTATTAATTGGACCTGCGTGTCCAGCCTTATTACCTCTTTATTCTTTGTATTCTCTTCTCACATATTCCCCTCAATGTAAATGAGGTTTCTTTAGAAGTGTAGTGTAACGGGTAGAAGCAATACATGTGCTAGCAGGAGAGAGAAAATGAGAGATTTGATATAGGATCAATGTGTAAAGTATCCATCCGCATATCATTATTATTTTATTATACGCGCTTTATTATGTGTTAAGAATGCATGTTTAAGGGTGTATGATGATGAGACCTTAACAAAGATAATAAATTGGTTGCCAATTTGCACGCGAAAAACCCTCGCAAAATATCAAGCATTTTTCCTTCCATTGAGTGATTCTCACTCAAGATCCGAGACTGGCATTGGCTTGTTGGCCAAAGTTAAGGCCTTTGTCCGTGGAGGATGTGTTTGAATCACGAAGGCTTTGTTCCATATTGATGTCTTGTCCAAGTTGTGGTTTGTTGGCCAAAGTCAAGATCACTTCTTGTCCATCGACATTGATTACGAAGCTTTCCATGGTCAATGGGTCGCGCTTGACTGGGATCACTAAGTTTGTAGTGCCAAAGCCAAGGCTTAGTTGATTCAGAGGAAAAAGGTTAGGTAATATATTGGATGTATTGGCATATATAAGATATATGTTTCAGACTTGGACGTCCCCCTACCGGATCTCGGAATTGGATTGGATCCAATCGATCTTAGAGATCTACCTAGTTAATTATCATATAATTTGTTGGCCAAAGTCAAGATTGTGTGATATTTAACGGGATCCTAGCCCACTAGGAAACACAGTTTCCCAAGTACTCGACAGAGGGTTAGAGGCTCGCCGAAAAATAGTGGGAGGCAAGAATTGAATTTGCAATATTCGTTTATTTACTTGCCATATGCGCTCAAAACAAATATCATTCGTCAAATAAATTAAATGTTAGTTGGACTAATATTTAAATGTTGTTTTAATAAATAGTTGGACTATATTCAAACTATTCATTTATAGTTGATTTTATAATTGGATTATAGTAATCAATATAATTGATTTTAATCTATTAAATTATAGTTGATTAAATAGTTGGACTATTGTAATCATTATAATAAATAGTACCTTAAACGTTGATTAAATAGTTGGACTATTAAAATCAAGATAAAATTGAAAGATTGACATTTAAAACATAATCCTAGGGAAAATGTATTTAAATGGTTTAATTTTCAAATTGGGAATAAATTTCAGGATGGTCCTGGAAAAATAATAAGTTAATTTATTTGATAAAATAACATATTAGGCCTAAGCCCGGAGTTAAGCAAATAGTAGAGCATAATGTTTGGAAGATTTACGTGATGATAACTTTAGTGCTTAATCCATCAAGCTTGTCGCAGTAGACTCCTTAATTTCTGAATCAGAACTAAGGATTAGATCCTTAAAGTATGATAATGAAATTGAAGGATCTTCTTATATCTATATTTAGATTTTAAAAGTACTAAATTGCAATAGTAAACTCTTGGAGAGTTAATGACTATTCTCATGGAGATAAAGTAAAAGTTTGCAATTAGGCAAGTAGCGCAAGGCGCACTTTATTTCGATATTATAGAAGGCCTAGGCTAGGCCAAAAGCTTCTGGAATGTGGAAAAGGGCAAATGGCAAAATCATTATATCTTCTGGGAAGATAAATGACATATCCCAAAATGTCTGCCTAATTGGATAATATGACCCATAGCGTCACTATTTGTACAGATCACGGTGTTGTTGTACAAATTAACTATGTGACAAGGAAATTGCACTCTCATCATTTGTGATTAGATCACCATAGATGTATAAATGAAGAGAGGTCCATATGATTAGTTCCTGGATTGAGATGATATGAGACAGTATCAGTCCACGAAGGATTAATCATTAAATATCCCTAGCCGGAGTATTATCGAGACAGGACATCGATAATGCGGAATAGGCTAGTATTGCACTTGTGCGCGTTGTGAGGGCACAACGGCATAGTTCTCATATATTTAAGTATTGGATACTTATGCAAGTGCGATAGGAGGTTGTGTTTCACCGATGGTACGGGAAACAGCTTTGCTCTGGATAGACCCCTCGGAATCCCATTGGTATTATGACTCTGTGTCTATGGGAGGCCGAAATCAAGGTAGGTTTGTATAGTCTTAACCTGAGACTTGCATCGCTAATACTTGCAATAATCGGTAGACTTTAGTCTTTGTGGTACAGGGCTTTAACCGGTTCTGCGTACACCGCTTCTGGGTTTATCAGAGAGTCGCATTGTATTGGGTGTGATGTCGAGACAGAAGTATCACTTCAGTCATAGTGGAGATGATGTCACGCAGGATACGGTATTAGTGCTCTTAAGTGCTGGCCGGCCATCAGGATATTATGACAAGGTCATGTATATCCGATTATAGAGACTAGTTACCAGAAATCCGACATGTGCTTCGGACGGGGCAGACACTTATCCAACCCCAGCCCTAGCACGTGACTATCCGATACTGGGCCGATATACACAATACTACGGTATACTACGCTTGATACAGATCTATATATTCCTGTAAGAATATTTCTGGAGAATTGGGTAGGCATGGCGCTTTGCTAGAAGCCAACCTTGTCTTGTAAATCGGTATAAACGTAGTACGAGGTGCTTACGTGTTCGGATAATCCGACGACCGTATTTACTGCCAACATATCCGGAGATCTCATGGGTCGCTTCCTGAAGATTCACCGATGATGTATAACTCGCACTTTAATTAATCTAGGATTAATTAGAAGAGAGAGAAAATTAATCTGGGATTAATTGCGGAGATATTTTATCTGGGATAAAATATTAATTAAAGAGAGAGAACGATTAATTTGGAATTAATCGATAAAATAATATATTCGATATATTATAAGAAATTGGATTTCGACGCGGAATTAAAATTAGATTTTAATTCGGGCGAACGAATTAATTAAGAATTAATTCGTTAGCGACGTAAATAGTGATTTCGCTAGGCGTAATCATTTAATTACGACGCGACGGAAAATTCGTTAATTTAGAATTAGCGAACCCGAGCCCCAGAGTGATTGCGAGCGCATTCGCATTTCGAATTCGAGCGCGGTACGCAAGTCACATCAAGCGTCAAATCGCTGGTCGCATCAATTATCAAATCACTTGTCACTTTGAGTGATGTGACATGACATGTTGTTACTTTGATAAAGTGACTTGATGTGAATAGTAAAAGTGATGGGTAAAAGGTGAAAAGCATTGATTGTTTTTGCCTTTTGACTTTTTGGAATATGAAAAGGTTTGGTATATATATTTTATTTATTTTTGGAAAATAAATGAATAATATATATTACATTTTTTTCTTTTTTTCTCACTATGAAATTCGGTCTTCTCTCTCTCTTGATGTACAGCATACGGTTTTAGGCTTTTGGAGCCAAAAACCCTTCATCTTTCTCTCTTCTCCCTCTCACGGCTTCTAGCCGATTTCTTCACAAAAAGTTTCTGGTTTGACCGAATTTTGAGAAGCAAATGAAGAAGAGTAGTGCTAGCACACACATTGGTTATATTATGGTGATAGGGAAACGAATTTGTGAGCATGGAAAGCTTGAAGCTTGGAGCTTCAATGGTGACATCCATGGCCGAATGAACCAGGAGGAAGACACCCCAAAACCGTGCAGTCCACTGTCACAGAAGCCATTGCCGAGCTATGAAGGGAGGCAGAAAACGCATCTTGTTCTTCCTAGCATCAAACCCATCAATGTGAGTATGAATTCCGCCTTACTCCTTGGTTGTATTCAACTCGTTTTATGCATGATTTATGATCTTGGGACTTGATTGAAACTCAACATGAAGAAGATGAAAGAAAAATCCATCAGACAGATCAAAATGCCTGAAATTGATGGAAAAAAAAGGCCACCGGATGGATCAAAATACCAAAAGTAGATGGATCAAAAGGCCATCAAACATATCAAAACACCACCAATGCCAGAAGTAAATGGAACAAAAGGCCATTAGACGAATCAAAATGCCACAAGTGCAAGAAGTAGATGGAATAAAAGGCCATCGGACAGATTAAAATACTACATTGTCAGAAGTAGATGGAACAAAAGGCCATCAGAAGGATCAAAATACCAAAAGCAGATGGATCAAATGGTTGTAGGACACAGAAATTGGCGATGCTGTTCTAGTATCGCGGCCTAGTTAGGAGTACGGAGTAGCCCGTGGGGGAGTAAACTAGAGAAATAACATGGAGTCGCTACCCGGTGTGAACCGGGAAATGATTTAAGGCCGCACTCACCCCTCGCATGGGAAAACCTCAAACCATTGGGTTCGGAATGGTCCCTTACTTATGCCACTTGTAATGATGTGATTTGTGAAATAATTTAATCGAATCTAGCAACATACATTCCCAAGGGTATTCCATTTCTAAGTTCACATGCATAAGTACAAGGCTCATATCTAAGTTTGCATATATCCTATGTCCGAATTTGCATACAACCTATTTGCATATAACCTATGTCCAAATTTGCATGCATAAAGGATAATTGAAATACGGCAAGCATACAACTTCATAAGCACATTGTACTTATACATGTGGGAACAAAAATAAATGGCAATTGCACAATCATACGTAATAAAGAAAAGCAATTAGGTACATAATGCAAAGGGATAACTAATGAGGCAGTTGTACATTAAAATAAACGTGCGATGATGCGATGCAAAAGATAGACAATGTAAGTGAAAGAAAAGAGATGCGACATATGCCCACATCTATATAGGACTTCGAGTGTTCGATTAAACGTATTTCACTTTCAATCGAACATACTTTGTCCGGCGCGGCAAAACGTCGTGGCAAAGGTAGCCATTTGTCTTTCTATCCCTCAAAATTGAGGACATTTAATCAACCTTGATTTGCCCATGCGCATTGCAATATGATGCATGATTATGCAAAGAGATGACATACATAAAGCAAACAACGAAATAATAAAATATGCGGCGAAGTACTGTCATAAAGGTAGCCTTTTGGATTTTTCCTCCCTCAAATAGAGAACCTTTAGACCAACATACTAATCCCATGCGCACTTATCATCAATTACATAAATAACTAATGTACGTAAAGTAAAAGATGGAATATAAAAGGCGCGGTGAAGTACTATCATAAAGGTAGCCTTTTGGACTTTTCCTCCCTTAAATAGAGAACCTTTAGACCAACATACTAAGCTCATGCGCACTATATCATCGATTATATAAAAAAATAATGTACGTAAAGTAAAAGACGGAATATAAAAAGTGCGGCGAAGTACTGTCATAAATGTAGCCTTTTGGAATTTTCCTCCCTCAAATATAGAACCTTTAGACCAACATACTAAGCCAATGCGCAATATATCATCAATTACATAAATAACTAATGTACGTAAAGTAAAAGACGGAATATAAAAGACGCGGTGAAGTATCGTGGTAAAGGTAGCCCTTAGGCTTTTTTATCTCTCAGAATGGAGGACCTTTAGACAAACGTAATAAGCCCATGCGCATCACATCACAATGCATAAAAAATAAGGACAACAATATAGGAATTTGTATGCTCGGTTGAACATATCTCACATCCAACCAAACGTACTTCGTCCGGCGCGGCAAAACATCGTGGCAAAGGTAGCCCTTAGGCTTTTTATCCCTCAAAACGGAGGACCTTTAATCCAATTTGATTTTCCCATGCGCATTATCTCATCATTACACGAACAAAAAACATACGGAAATTAAATGGCGGAATATAAAATGCGAATAATAAATACACAAGGTAAAATAAAGAAAAATATATGTTGTTTTTTCAAGTGGTATGTGGAATTGTCTCCCAAATACAGACCGCACTACCATCCATTCGGATTCGGCTACGAAATTTACGTATGGGTTTCCATCCTATATACCACAAGAGACGACACATTTTCCCATCAATTCAAAGACACAACATGCATCCACAAACGACTCTCGTGCAAAAAAATAAATAAAACAATTAAAAGATGAATGAAAATAAATACGAAAAGTGTCCTCAGGTCTAACCTTTTAAATCGTCTCTCGGAAGTACGGTACACGGTCGTCGGAAGGGTGGATGCTCTGTAACTCCTCTGGTTCACTGGTTCAACATTTTCCCTCACTGTTTTGCTATTTGGGCCACTATTTTCACTCCGTTTCGCTGCTGTTTTGCTTCTGTTTTTTGGTTACTACTTTGAGGTTTTAGGCTAGTGTTTTGGCGGTTTTGGTGCTGCTATTTTTGCGATTTTGGGGCTGTTGTTTTTGCGGTTTTAGGCTTCTATTTTTGCGGTTTTGGGGCTGCTGTTTGATGGTGATTTTAGGGGACAGTTTCAGGTTGTGTTTGTGCGGCAATGAGAGTGTTTTGGTTTAGTGTTTTCGGCAATGGAGGGAGGTGGATAAGATAATTATTTCTTGTTTCTTCTTGCTTGGATTGGGCGTGGACTCTCTTTGATATTTTTTTTGTGAGTTATGCGTGAATGCTAGGGGGTGTGAGTGTGAATTGGAGGGGCTGAGTCGAGGCAGTGAGTGGAGTGTATGGCGTGTTGAAGGGGAAGATTTGTGGGTGTTTCAGCGTTGAATTTGAAGGAGCTGTGGCGTGTTATGGTGAGCTATGCGTGAGTCAAGAAGCAAGTGGTGAGTGGTGTATGAATGTGGCTTGTGCGTGAAGCTGTGGAGAGTAAAGAAGCAAGTGCCGTGTAGTTGTGCTCCTTAGGGTTTCATTTGTGTTGTTTGTTAAGGGTCCGAGAGGCAAGGGTTGATGATGGAGAGAGTTTATTTGGTTTGGCTACTGTAGGAAGAATGAGAGCGAGAGAGAGATAGAGCGTGTGATTAGGGTTTATTTTTATTTTTATTTTTTTGGCCGTGAGAGAGGAGATAAGAGAGTTTAGGGTTTTGTGTTATTTTTATAGTGAAAGGCTAGGGTTAATCCTTGTTTGAATAGGAATGGGATTTGTGTAATTATGGGGGATATATTTTATTAGTGTCACACATGGAAAGCATATATTTAATTGGGGACAAGATTTGTTTAAATTATGAATAGGTTTATTTAATGTTTATTTTAATTTGGTATAGGATTTTTTAGATTTGTTTTAATTTCACATGTGTTAAATATGTGTTTTATTATTTTGGATGTGTTTTAAATGGGCTTGGGCGTGTGGGCTTAGCTTTAGGCGTGTGGTTGGCTTTTGGTGGTGGGCTTAGTGGTGTGTGGGCTTGCGGGGGGGGGGGGGGTTTAGGTCAAGGCCAAGTGGTTTGCGGGAATTTTGGGCCGAGGTGGATTTTAAAACAAAGGTCTACAAGCGAGCCCGAAGCTAAACAAACGAGTTAAATTCGGCAAAATACTGATTTCCGTCTTTTCCCTTCCGAAGTCCGTTTCCCGCGACTTCCGCGATTTGAAAGGTAGTGTCTCCATGTGAGACTCCTCATCGGGACTTATATGCAAAAAATGCAGTGCCTACAGTCACCCCCACTTTGATAGGACTTGTGCAGTGTGTGACAATGACAATCCTATCAAAGTTATGCAATGCATTTCTACTTACCTGGCTCGCCAGCTGCCACGTGACTTGCATGTTGTGTTGAGTTGATTTTGGTTGCGCCATATCTGGCGTGCTAAACCCCATATATGAGGTGTCGCGGTTGCGTCTGTTGGTTTCTAATTAGTCCCAAGATCATGAAATCAAGCAAGAAATTCGCATGAATACACAAAGGAGTAAGGCGGAATACATACTCACATTGATCGGTTTGATGCTACGAAGAACAAGCCACTTCTTCCTCCTTGTTGAAGCTCGGCAGTGAGCATATGGAGCAGTGGGCTGCTCGGTTTCACTGGTGTCCCTCCAAAATTCGGCCATTGATGAACACCATGGAAGCTCCAAGCTCCAAGCTCCAAGCTCCAAAATGATTCCATGCTCATGTGTTAGTTTCCCTATCACCATAGTATAAACCCATGAGTGTGCTAGCACTTTGTTTTGCCACAAAACATCTCACTTGCTTCTCTTTTGTGTTCGGTCGAACCAGAACAAGAAGAAGAAAATGGCTCAAAGCCGTGAGAGGGAGAAAGAAAGAGAGGAGGGAAAATGTTTTTCCAAGAAAAACGTAAAAGTGGAGAGAGAGATGGAAAAGAAAAAAGTGTATTTTTGTTTATATATTTTCCAAAATAAATTAAAACCATTTACCAAATTTTTCACTTTTCCATAAAAGAAAAAGTCAAAAGCAAAAAGCATAATAAATGCTTTTCAATCAACTCACATCAATCACTCAATCAATCAATCAAATTGTCACATCACTCAAAATGACATGTGATTTGACGCTTGATGTGACTAATGATTTGACGCTTGATGTGAGAGAGAGATGGAAAAGAAAAAAGTGTATTTTTGTTTATATATTTTCCAAAATAAATTAAAACCATTTACCAAATTTTTCACTTTTCCATAAAAGCAAAAGTCAAAAGCAAAAAGCATAATAAATGCTTTTCAATCAACTCACATCAATCACTCAATCAATCAATCAAATTGTCACATCACTCAAAATGACATGTGATTTGACGCTTGATGTGACTAATGATTTGACGCTTGATTTGACTTGCGTGCCGCACTCAAATTCGAAATGCGAATGCACTCGCAAATAATCCCGGGCTCGGGTTCGCTAATTCCAAATTAACGAATTTTTCGTCGCGACGTAATTAAACGGTTATGGCTAGCGAAATCACTATTCACGTCACTAACGAATTAATTCTAAATTAATTCGTTCGCCCGAATTAAAATCTAATTTTAATTCTGCGTCGAAATCCAATTTCGCATAATATATCGAATATATTATTTTATCGATTAATTCCAAATTAATCGTTCTCTCTCTTTAATTAATATTTTATCCCAGATAAAATATCTCCGTATGTAATCTCAGATTAATTTTCTCTCTCATCTAATTAATCCCAGATTAATAAAGTGCGAGTCATACATCATCGGTGAATCTTCGGGAAGCGACCCATGAGATCCCCGGATATGTTGGCAGTAAATACGGTCGTCGGACTATCCGAACACGTAAGTACCTAGTACTACGTTTGTACCGATTTACAAGACAAGGTTGGCCTATAGCAAAGCGTCATGCCTACCCAATTCTCCATAAACATGCTTACAGGAATAAGCGATCTATATCAAGCGTAGTATACCGTAGTATTGTGTATGTCGATCCAGTATCGGATGATCACGTGCAAGGCCTGGGGCTGGAATTGTGTCTGCCCCGTACGAAGCACATATCGGATGTCTAGCAACTCGTCTCTAGAATCGGATATACATGACCTAGTCATAATATCCCGATAGCTCGAGCATTAAAGAGAACAAGTTCTGTATCCTATGTGACCATCAGCTCCATGTGACAGGAGTGATACTTCCGTCTTAACATCACACCCAACACACTACGATTCTCAATATACCCAGAATTAGCGTACACATAACCGGTTAAAGCCCTGGACGACCTCAACCAAAGTATATTGATTGTCGTAAGTATTAGCGGTGCAAGTCTCAGGTTAAGACCAAATACACCTACCCTGATTGCGGACTCCCGTTGACACATAGTCATACTACCAATGGGATTCCGCGGGGGTCTATCCAGGGCGAACTGTTTCCCGTACCATCGGTAAAACACAACATCCTATCACATTTGCATGAGTATCCTATACCCAAATATATGAGAACTATGTCGTTGTGCCCTCACAACATGCACAAGTGTAATACTAGTCTTTTACGTATTTATCGATGTCCAATCTCGATAATACTCTGACTAGGGATATTTAATGATTTATCCTACGTGGACTGATACTGTCTCATATCATTCTCCTTCCAGTAACAAATCATAGGGACCTCATATCATTTATATATCTAGGTGATCTAATCATAAATGATAAGAGTGTAATCTCCTTTGTCACATAGTTAATTGTACAACAACACCATGATCTGTACAAATAGTGACGCTATGGGTCTTAATTGTCCAACAATCTCCCACTTGGCCTATAGCCAGTCACTCGAGTGCTTGACACCCGAGCTATGTACGGTTGGCTCAAATTGTTGAGAAAATGCTTTCGTCAGCGGATTTGGATGATTATCATCTGATACGATTTATTCGATCATCACATCGCCACAATGTATGATCCGAATGAATCAGATGAATATCAAAATAAGTATCTGGATCGTCGATGAGACCATTAATTCTTTAGCATGTGATGACGCCTAGCTCAGCTGCTAACAGAACTATATCTAATCTAATTAGATTTATTATCGACCCACATGGCTTCTGTTGCTGCCTCAGCTGCAGTAATAACCCGCATTTGTTGTTTATTCGGTAACAGTATCTTGGTTGGAGATTTCCAGCTCACTGTTCCCGTCTATCACTATTGTATAGTACCTTTGTTACCGACTTAAGTCGGTATCATGAAACGCACCAAGCTTTCACTATCCATTATTATGGGAATATCCATTTCCAATAAATGATATATTACATTATTTTATAGGACATCCACTATCAGTGCGGCTCCAAACTAACCTCCTTAATACACAAGACATTATTTTCGTTTGATTAAATAAACGCAAATATGATAATCAACAACGACAATTCCAAGAACCCGAATGCTTACTTCATCCAACACATGGATCGAATAACCTGCAAACCTAGTTTGCCTTTATATGGTTGACAAAAACCTTCAGGATATTGTAAACATCCTCCAAAAAAGGTTTCCGTTAAGGAAAGCGGGTTTGGATTCAACTGCCACTTTCATAAATGAAACATGCAGCATCAGCAAGCATGTCGAAATGGAATTTACCATGGCAACAGGAAAAGGTTTCGTCGTAATTAACACAATGTTGTAACTCTACCTTTTCGTTACAAGGTAGAGTACCAATAGGACAAATGCTTGGCGGTACATTAACTAGTATCCAAAACATAGTGGTATACATGGAATCCACTTCGGACTTTATGGCACTTGCCATAATAGGGGAGGATACCGTTGGTTTCTATAATATGTCCCAACAAAGTTAAGCATGTGAAATACTATAAAGAATTATATATGACATTGAATATGGCGGATCATCTTACACATACAATGCCTTGTGATGAAGTAGATGACCGTACTCTGTAGAAGCTCCAAGCTCGGGATGTGGTGGATTTCGGCCAAGAGGAGAAGAAGACTTGAAGCTCCAAGCTATTGTATTCCAAGCTCTTGATGGTTTCCCTATCACCTCTTTTGATCCCTTGCTTGTGCTAGCAAAAAAGGAGAAATGGAAGATCAAATCTTCCTTGCTCCCTTGTAATGGAGTGTAGTTCACGGCAATTTGAGAGAGAAGAGAGAGTTTTGGGTAATGTCTTGATTAATTAATTTTTGTATTACCAAAAATCATTATATTTATGTTATAATTATTAAATTAATAATAAATCTATGACATAAACCATGCAATGGCTTAGAGGTCAAACACTCAAACTCCATGCAAAGCCTTGAGTGAAATGCACACTATCACCATTGCAATGCCTTAGCCTTAGAGTGTTGTAAACATACTCTTCCATGCAATGCCTATCAATAAAAATGCATATAAATGACACAGTGTCATGTGGGGCCCACACTTTCCCAATGAAAGTGGGCCCACGTCCACTCACGCGTTCGGGTTCGATATTTCCGAAATACCGAGCTTAGCGTCGCGACGTTAATTAAATCGGATTTAAATAAATAATCGCTCCTAGCGAAATTATTATTTACGTCGCTTACGAACGAATAATCTAAATTAACTCGTATGCCCGAATTAAAATCTAATTTTAATTTCGCGTCGAAATCGAATTTCGATTATTATATCGAATATAATAATTTTATCGATTAATTCCAAATTAATCGTTCTCTCTCTCTGAATAAGGCACTTTATCCGAGATAAAGTTCTCCGCAATTAATCCAAGATTAATTAAGTTCGAATCAAATATCATAGGTGAATCTTCAGGAAGCGACCCAAGAGATCTCCGGATATTTTGGCAGTAAATAAACGGTCGTCGGATAATCCGAACACGTACGTACCTCGTACTACGTCTTTACCGATTTACAAGACAAGGTGGCTTCTAGCAAAGCGCCATGCCTACCCAATTCTCCAGAAATATTCTTATAGGAATATAAGATCTGTATCAGGCGTAGTATACCGTAGTATTGCGTACATCGATCCAGTATCGGATGATCACATGCTAGGCCTGGGGCTGGAGATGTGTCTGCCCCGTACGAAACATATATCGGACATCAAGCAGCTAGTCTCTTTAAATCAGACAATCCTGACCTAGTCATATTGTCCCGACGGTTGCAACCTTTTATAGAGTACTAGTTCTGTGCCCTGCGTGATCATCACCTCCATATGTCTGAAGCGATACTTCCATCTTGACATCACATCCAGTACACTACGATTCTCGATAAACCCAGAAGAGGTGTACACAGAACCGGTTAGGGTCCCCAACCACCAAAACCAAAGTTTACCGATTGTCGCAAGTACTAGCGATGTAAGTCTCAGGTTAAGACCATATACACCTACCCTGATGCGGCCTCCCATAGACACGCAGACATACTACCAATGGGATTCCGCGGGGTCTATCCAGAGCGAAGCTGTTTTCCGTACCATCGGTAAAACACAACCTCCTATTGCACTTGCATAAGTATCCAATACTTAAATATATGAGAACTATGCTGTTGTGCCCTCACAACGTGCACAAGCGCAATACTAGTCTATTCCGCATTATCGATGTCCGATCTCGATAATACTCCGACTAGGGATATTTAATGATTAAACTTTTATAGATTGATACTGTCTCATATCATCTCAATCCAGTATTAATCATATGGACTTTCGCCATTTATTAGTCAAAGTAAATAATATTACAAAACGGCAAAAGGCAATTTCATTATCACATAGTTAATTTTGTACAATAATACCATATCATTTACAAACAGTGACGCTATGGGACATAATGTCTAACAATCTCCCACTTGGCCTATAGCCAGTCACTCAAGCATCTAATACCCGAACTATGTATGTGTCGTTCAAAAACTTGCTGAAGAACAGCCTTCGTCAGCGGATCTGCAATGTTGTCATCTGATGTGACCTTCTCGACCTTTACATCGCCACGATGTATAATCTCCCGAATCAGATGGTAACGTCGAAGAACATGCTTGGACCGTTGATGAGACCTTGGTTCCTTAGCCTGTGCTATAGCCCCGTTATTGTCACAATACAATGGAACGGGCTCAGCTGCTAACGGAACTACCCCTAATCCGATTAGGAACTTTCGGATCCAAACTGCCTCCTTTGCTGCTTCAGATGCAGCGATGTACTCCGCTTCTGTTGTTGAATCGGCAACAGTATCTTGCTTGGAAGATTTCCAGCTCACTGCTCCGTTATTCAAACAAAAAATGTACCCGGATTGCGACTTGTAGTCATCCTTGTCGGTTTGGAAACTTGCATCGGTATACCCAGATACCGCAAGTTCTCCACCTCCATAAATTAAGAAAGCATCCTTAGTTCGTTTAAGATACTTAAGGATATTCTTAACTGCTATCCAGTGACCTTCACCTGGATCGGCCTGATAGCGACTGCACATGCTCAAAGCATATGAGACATCAGGTCGTGTACATATCATGGCATACATGATCGATCCGACTGCCGAGGCGAACGGTATCCGACTCATGTTGTCCCTCTCTTCCTGAGTCTTAGGACACATGTCCTTAGACAGAGAGGTACCTCGTACCATTGGAACCAATCCCCTCTTGGATTGTTCCATGTTGAATCGCTTCAACACTTTATCAATGTATGTACTCTGGGAGAGTCCAAGCAGCTTTCTAGATCTATCCCGGTAGATTTTTATTCCAAGAATAAAGGCTGCTTCTCCCAGATCTTTCATGGAGAATTTTAATGAAAGCCAAGCTTTCACCGACGTCAGCATGGGAATGTCATTGCCTATAAGCAATACGTCGTCGACATAAAGGACAATAAAAGTAAGTGCTCTCCCACTAACCTTCTTGTACACAAGGGTCATCTGCGTTTTGCACGAAATCATATTCCTTTATGATCTCATCAAAACGCTGATTCCATGACCGTGATGCTTGCTTCAATCCATAAATGGATCGATTTAACTTACAAACCTTGTTTGCAAGTCTAGGTACGATAAAACCGTCAGGCTGTTGCATATAAACATCCTCCAAAAGGTTTCCGTTAAGGAAAGCGGTTTTAACGTCCATCTGCCATATCTCGAAGTCGAAATATGCAGCTATTGCAAGCATTATCCGAATGGATTTAATCATGGCAACGGGTGAGAAGGTTTCGTCATAATCAATACCATATTGTTGACGATACCCCTTCGCTACAAGCCTAGCTTTGTACGTTTGTATGTTGCCATCCATGTCGGTCTTCTTCTTGAAGATCCATCTGCATCCAATAGGCTTTACGCCTTCTGGTGCATCAACCAGTGTCCAAACTTGGTTGGCGTACATGGAATCCATCTCGGACTTCATGGCTTCTTGCCATAAAGCGGAATCGATATTTTGTATCGCTTCCTCATACGTAGCCGGCTCATTATCCTCAATAAGATTAATATCTATATGAGGTGAGATCAGGAACCCATACCTCTCAGGTACTGTTCTGACTCTCTCCGACCTACGCGGTCCTTGTGTATGTGAAGTTTGTGGTACAGACTCATCCCGGACGGTCTGTTCTTGTTCCGTCGTGATTCATTGCCAGGAACAGTATCACTACGATCTTCATCGAGTTCTACTTTCCTCCCACTTACCACTGCATTTAAAAAATCCTTCTCAAGGAAAAATGCTTGTAGAGCAACAAATACTTTGTTCTCTTGTGGGTGATAGAAGTAATATCCTTTGGTTTCCCTAGGATATCCTACGAAAAGGCATTTATCAGATTTGGGTTCAAGTTTGGTACCTTCCAAACGTTTAACATATGCCCAGCATCCCCAAATCTTCAGGAAAGAGAAACCTGGTTTCCTTCCTGTCCATTTCTCATATGGAGTCTGTTCAACAGACTTCGACGGTACCTTATTCAAAATAAGTATAGCACTGTTAATGCGTATCCCCAGAAGGATATTGGTAGCTCAGTGCGACTCATCATTGACCTCACCATGTCCAACAAGGTGCGGTTTCTCCGTTCGGACACACCGTTTAATTGCGGTGTTCCAGGAGGAGTCCACTGTGAAAGAATACCATATTCTTTCAAGTAATCTTGAAACTCATAACTTAAGTACTCGCCACCACGGTCTGACCGTAATGTCTTGATACTCTTCCCTGTTTGTTTCTCCACTTCGTGTCGAAACTCTTTGAATTTCTCAAAAGTTTCCGACTTGTGTCTCATAAGATACACATAACCGTAACGAGATGCATCATCTGTAAAGGTTACGAAGTAGTGAAATCCACCTCTAGCCTGGCTAGACATGGGCCCGCATACGTCAGTATGTACAAGAGCCAACAGTTCTGTGGCACGTTCACCTTTACCGCTAAAAGGTGATTTAGGCATTTTGCCTAAAAGACAAGATTCGCAGACGTCATATGAATTGGGATCAAATTCGTCCAAGTACCCACTCTTCGAAAGTGTGGATATGCGAGTCTTGTTGATGTGTCCCAGACGACAATGCCACATATAAGCTTCATCTTTTAGATTATCTCTTGAGCCTTTTGTTTGTCATTTTAGGAGATTCATTTATATTCAAAATATAAAGACCGTTATTTGCAACAGCTGTGCAAATTTCTGCATCATTTTTATATAAATAACACCCAGTGTTCCTGAATACAAAAGTGTAACCCTGCTGGGTTAACAAGGATACAGATATAATATTCCTAGTTAAACTAGGTACAAAATAACAGTTCAAAAGTTTAAGTTCATGCCCTGAGGGCAGTTCTAAAACAAAAGTCCCTACGGCCAAAACAGCAACTGGTGTGTTCCGTTTCCAACCCGTAGATCCATCTCCCCGGATGCCAGCACCCTGCTATCCTGCAGATCCTGCACATCAGTACAAATATGAGCACCACAACCAGAATCAAAAATCCAATTTTTAAAACTAGAAGTATTCATATTTATCTCAATAACAAACATACCAGAAGCGATAGCCTTGCCATCCTTGATATCCTCCTTCTGCCCTTTGCCCATTCGGCAGTCACGTTTCCAGTGACCCCTCTTGCCGCAGTTGAGGCAGATGTCGTGAGATTTGTCCTTGGCTTCCTAGAAGCCACTGTCAACTTGCCTTTGCCCTTTTCTTGAACTTCTTCTTCCTTGCACCTCCAATTGCCTTGGGGCCACCCTTTGGCGCATGAGAGGTCGATGCAAAATGCGCCTCGCGCTTGCTCCCCTTTAGGAGTTCCCTTTCGGACTCCTTCAAGATAGATAACAGCTCTCCAAGAGTGTCATCTGTATCCATCAACTTGTAGTTGACTATGATTTGTTTCCAAGTATCAGGAAGTGACTGCAAGATCATATCTATAGTCAGCTCAGCCTCCAAGACTATTCCCATATTGGCCAACTCATCAATATCGGCGATCATTTGAGTCCCGTGGGCTTCAACTGATGCGCCATCTGTCATCCGGGAGCGGAAGAGTTTCCTTACTAGCTCGTACCTCTTCATCCGCTTATTGGTGCGGTGAAGATCACGCAATCTTGCCATCATGTTATAGGGATCCAAGTCCCTATTCTGGCGTCTGAAATGCTGGGTCATTGCAGCTAGCATAACTGACTGAGCTTGGTCACAATCGTCACTATGAGTTTTCCATAACTCTAGCTCCAGTGGCTCAGTGGGTTTCAGGCGGGAGAGGTCTCTGAATAGTATACAGTATCCTCTCAGCCCCAAGCACTATCTTGAGGTTCATTTCCCAGTCGGCAAAGTTTGTCCCTTTGAAGACATTATCGCCCATGATTATGTCGCGGATATTACCTTTGCCTATCATCTTGACAACTATAGTCCAACTATAAAGTCAACGATGTTATGGGTACAGTCAAACTGTTACAAAAATAACAATATATTAGTCCAACTAATATTAAAATATTGACGAAAATGATTGAAAGACGCGTAAGGCTAAGTATCTGAACGAAATTGCAAATTCAATAATAGCCTCCCACTATTTTCTTCAAGTTTCTAACCCTCTGTAGAGAACTCGGGAAATCTAATTTCCTAGTGGGCTAGGATCCCGTTAAATAACACACAACCTTGACTTTGGCCAATAAAAATTGTATGCTATTTAACATAGGTAGATCTCCATGATCAATTGGATCTCATCCAATTCCTAGATCCGGTTAGGTGGACATCCAAGTCCGAAACATATGTATAATGTCAATGTATCCAATACATTTTCCTAACCATATCCTCCGAATCAACTAGGCCTTGGCTTTGGCCAAAACAAACCTAATGATTCCGGTTAAGCGGGACCCATGACGAGGAAAGTTTCGGAAAGTTCGTAATCAATGTCGTTGGACAAAAAGTGACCTTGACTTTGGTCAATAAAAATCACGATTTGGACAAGACACCGATATGCAACAAAACTCTCATGATTCAAGTACATCCTAGGTTGACAAAGGTCTTGACTTTGGTCAAAAACAAACCAATGCCAACTTTGGATCTTGAACAAGAACCATTCAATGGAAGGATATTGCTTAATATAAATTGAGGGATTTTCGCGTAATTGGCAACCAATTTATTTATCTTTGTTAGGTCTCATCATCATACACCCTTAAGCATGCTTCTAAAACATCATAAAGCGCGTAAAGTAAATTAATAGTGATATGCGGATGGATATATATAAACAACTTGTTCCTAGAACAAATCACTCCCTTTCCTCTCCCCGCTAGCACTATTCTACAACTACCCAATTACATAATACAATAAGAGAAACCTCATCTACATTGAGGGGAATTAGGTGAGAAGAGAATACAAAGAGATAAAGAGATAAGGCTGGACACGCAGGTCCAATTTATAAATTCCAAATTTACAATAATTTCTAAAATTACCCTTTCCCTTCTAATATCCATCCGATATACACTATTCATTCATCACATACATATATATTCAAACAAGACATGCTTTTACAACCAATCTAATCCAATTAATTAGTCTTAGTTAAAGTGATCATCCAATGTTCAAACAACGGTTTGATTTTGTGCGAGTCCAACTCGATTAAGAATAAGTACATAAAGTACGAATTCGCGAATTATATCGAACTACTAATTAAATCTAATTTAATTCGTATTCAATACTAATCCAATTATTTAATTCCAAATCAAATGTTTACACTTTTAATATGCTTTAAGACTTAGATTCTAAATCTAATCCTATTGGGTCTCAAAGCCCAATATAACATCCAATGTTGAATTTAATTCAAGTCAAATGGACTTAGAATTGATTTATTAAGGCTTGGGCTTTTGGTCAATGTGGGTCAAACCCAATTGCCAAGCCCAAATAAGGAATCACCCTTAAGTGCCATAAAACCAATTTTAAGCCCATAAGGCCCAATTAAATTATTAAAGCCCATAATTAAATTTTAATATTCCAAACATTAAAGTCCAATTAATTAAAGTGTAATACCAGATTAATATATTAAACCAAATATTTCAAAAATACCCATTTAATTTATTAATCATGTATTTATCAAATTAAATGTCCAACATTAATTTTATCAAAAATCAACTCCATTTCATGTCCTTGTACATTCGGCCAGATGATGTTTTTTGTGTCGATTTGTTTTTCAATCCGATTGAATTACTAATCTACGTCCCGTACACGTTCTAAGTCATCTAATGATCTTAAACACAAAAAATTTCAATCCACTCCAAGTAGCAACACATTCGGCCAAGGCATGGATTAGGGGAAAAATCATCCAATGCATTTTTCATAAAATTGATTCCATATAACATCATGTATACACATGCAAGCATACTTATTAATCAAATTTCATAAGAACATGCTTATATCAATTTCATCATGCCATTCGGCCAAGGTGAAGATTGGGGAAAAATCATCCAATGCATTTTTCATAAAATTGATTCCATGTAATATCATTCTATATACATGCAAGCATACTTATTCATCAAATTTCACAAGAACATGCTTCAATCAATTTATCACACCCATTCGGCCAAGGTCAAAATTTTGGGGAAAAATCATCCAATGCATTTTTCATAAAATTGATTTCATATAATGTCATTTAACATACATCTAAGCATACTCATTCATCAAATTTCACAAGAACATGCTTCAATCAATTTTTCACAAATTTTAACCTAAAGTATTTCATGCTTAAACCTAGCTCAATGATACCATTGTTGGTTTCTATAATATGTCCCAAACAAAGATTAAGCATGTGAAATACTATAAAGAATATATATGAACATGAAATATGGCGGAATCATACTTACAATGCCTTGTGATGAAGAGATGATCAAATGGTAGAAGCTCCAAGTGGTGGAGATTCGGCCAAGAGGAGGAAGAAGACTGAAGCTCCAAGCTATTGTATTCCAAGCTCTTTGATGGTTTCCCTATCACCTCTTTTGATCCCTTGCTTGTGCTAGCAAAAAAGGAGAAATGGAAGATCAAATCTTCCTTGCCCTTGTCAATGGAGTTCACGGCAATTTGAGAGAGAGAGAGAGTTTTGTGTAATGTCTTGATTAATTAATTTTTGTATACCAAAAATCAATTTATATTTATGTTATAATTTATTAAATTAATAATAAATCTATGACATAAACCATGCAATGGCTTAGAGTGTCAAACACTCAAACTCCATGCAAAGCCTTTGAGTGAAATGCACACTATCACCATGCAATGCCTTAGAGTGTTTTGTACACTATTAACATGCAATGCCTATCAATAAAATAATGCATATAATGACAAGTGTCATGTGGGCCCCACACGTTTCCCAATGAAAGTGGGCCCACGTCCACTCACGCGTTCGGGTTCGATATTTCCGAAATACCGAGCTAGCGTCGCGACGTTAATTAAATCGGATTTAAATAAATAATCGCTCCTAGCGAAATTATTATTTACGTCGCTTACGAATTAATTCTAAATTAACTCGTATGCCCGAATATAAAATCTAATTTTAATTTCGCGTCGAAATCGAATTTCGATTATTATATCGAATATAATAATTTTATCGATTAATTCCAAATTAATCGTTCTCTCTCTCTGAATAAGGCACTTTATCCGAGATAAAGTTTCTCCGCAATTAATCCAAGATTAATTAAGTTCGAATCAAATATCATAGGTGAATCTTCAGGAAGCGACCCAAGAGATCTCCGGATATTTTGGCAGTAAATACGGTCGTCGGATAATCCGAACACGTACGTACCTCGTACTACGTCTTTACCGATTTACAAGACAAGGTTGGCTTCTAGCAAAGCGCCATGCCTACCCAATTCTCCAGAAATATTCTTATAGGAATATAAGATCTGTATCAGGCGTAGTATACCGTAGTATTGCGTACATCGATCCAGTATCGGATGATCACATGCTAGGCCTGGGGCTGGAGATGTGTCTGCCCCGTACGAAACATATATCGGACATCAAGCAGCTAGTCTCTTTAAATCAGACAATCCTGACCTAGTCATATTGTCCCGACGGTTGCAACCTTTTATAGAGTACTAGTTCTGTGTCCTGCGTGATCATCACCTCCATATGTCTGAAGCGATACTTCCATCTTGACATCACATCCAGTACACTACGATTCTCGATAAACCCAGAAGAGGTGTACACAGAACCGGTTAGGGTCCCCAACCACCAAAACCAAAGTTTACCGATTGTCGCAAGTACTAGCGATGTAAGTCTCAGGTTAAGACCATATACACCTACCCTGATGCGGCCTCCCATAGACACGCAGACATACTACCAATGGGATTCCGCGGGGTCTATCCAGAGCGAAGCTGTTTTCCGTACCATCGGTAAAACACAACCTCCTATTGCACTTGCATAAGTATCCAATACTTAAATATATGAGAACTATGCTGTTGTGCCCTCACAACGTGCACAAGCGCAATACTAGTCTATTCCGCATTATCGATGTCCGATCTCGATAATACTCCGACTAGGGATATTTAATGATTAAACTTTTATAGATTGATACTGTCTCATATCATCTCAATCCAGTATTAATCATATGGACTTTCGCCATTTATTAGTCAAAGTAAATAATATTACAAAACGGCAAAAGGCAATTTCATTATCACATAGTTAATTTTGTACAATAATACCATATCATTTACAAACAGTGACGCTATGGGACATTATGTCTAACAATACCTTGTATCACTTCCTCATACGTAGTCAGTTGGTGTTCCTCAATAAGATAGACATATTTATGAGGTGAGATCAGAAACCCATACCCCAGGTTGTTTTCTGACTCTCTCCGACCTACGCGGTTCTTGTGTATTCGAAGATTATTGGAATTGTTTCATCCTTGATGAACTATTTGTGTTCCATTAGGAATCAGTGCCAGGAATAGAATTACTCCGATTTTCATCTAGTTTTACTATCCTCCCACTTACCATTGCATATCGGTATTGCTCTTAGGAAAACCGCATGGTGAGCAATAATCTAATTGTTCTCTCGTGAGTTGTATAAGTACAATACTTATGGTATCCCTAGGATAACCTATATTTGGAACTTGTCCAATTTGGGTTTTAGTTTGGTATCATCCAAACATATGCCTACCATACCCAAATATTCAGGATTAGAAACATGGTTTCTTTCCTGTTCATATCTAATATGATATCTGTTAAACAGATATTTATGGAACCTTATTCAAAATAAGTTCTGCACTGTTTTGCGTATCCGTTGAAGGAAATGGTAGCTCAGAGCGACTCATGATTAGCCTTATCATGTCTAACACAATTCGGTTAATCATTTCGGACACACCGTCAAACTGACGTGTTCCGGAGGAGTTCTCATTGAAAGAATAATATACTCTTTCAAGTAAACGAGAAACTTATTGCTTAAGTATTTCCATTACGGTCTCACCGTGACGGTTTAATACTTTAGCCGATCTGTTTGTCTATTTCGTGTTGAAACAATGAAAGTTTCCGATTTGTGTTTCAAAAGAAACACATAACCATACGCGATGCCACATCCGTAAAGGTCACGAAATATTCATATCCACATCTAGCCTAGCTAGACATGGGCCCACTTGTTTCACTATGAACTAGGGGTAACAGATCGGTGGCACTGGCCACTTTTACCAAGTAAATAGTATTTTAGGCACTTTGCCCAATAAACTAGATTCGTAGACTTTATTTGATTGGAATCAAATTTGTCCAAGTACCCACTCTTCGAAAGTATGGATATACGAGTCTTGTTTATGTTGTGTCCCAGACAACAATGCCACAATTGAGTTTCTTAATTGATCAAATCAGTTTGAGCTATTTGTTTGTCATGTTATACGTGTGAGATTTATTTATATTCTAAATATAAATACTGTTATTCACATCTAATGTGGTTATCTCAATATCATCTTATATAATAAAACATTTTAGTGTTCTAGAATATAAAGGTATATCCGCAACAGATTATACACTGATATAGAGATAATGTTTCTAGTCAAACTAGTTACATTATAACAGTTTCTTAATTTAAGTACTAACCCGAAGGTAGTTCCTAAATTCAGGTATCTATGATTAAAACAGCAACTTTCGTCCCGTTTTTAATTCGCAGATAAATCTCTATTGAAGTCAGTATCCTGGTCAAAATAGATTCTGAACGTCAATACATATATTTATATATTTATGACAATCATATTTGAAGTTAGAGCCTTGCTCGTCTTCAATTCCTTCTTAGGATATGTCATTTATCTTCCCAAGAAGATTATAATGATTTTGCTTTTGCCATTTTTCACACTCCAGAAGCCTTTGGCCAAGCCTTGGCATCCTGGAATATCGAAGTAAGGTGCGCCTTACGCTATTTGCCTTATTGCAAACATTGACTTTATCTCCTCGAGATTAGTCATTATTGTCCAAGAATTATTTATTACAATTTTAGTATTTCAAAGATCTAAAATAGATCCAAGAAAATCCTTCAATTTCATTTATCATACTTTAAGGATCTAATCCTTAGTTCTGATTCAGAAATTAAGGAGTCTACTTGACAAGTATAATGGATTAAGCACTAAATTTATCATTACATGAATATTCCAAATATCATGTTCCATTTATTTGCTTAACTCCAGGCTTAGGCTTAATATGTTATTTTATCAAATAAATTAACTTATTATTTTGCCAGGACCATCCTGAAATTATTCCCAATTTCAAAATTAAACCATTTAAACACATTTTCCCCAGGATTATGTTTTAAATGCCAATCTTTCAATATTATCTTGATTCTAATAGTCCAACTATTTAATCAACGATTTGTGGTACTTTGTATTATATTGATTATTATAGTCCAACTATACAATCAAAAATAATTTAAATCAATTAACCTCAATTACATTGATTACTATAATCCAATTATAAAATCAACTATAAATTGAATTTAATTAATTCAAATATATTGATTACTATAATCCAATTATATAATCAACTATAATACAGTCCAACTGTTTATTAAAAACAACAATTTAAATATTAGTCCAACTAACATTTAATCTAACGACGAAATAATTTGTGATGAGCGCGTATGGCAAGTAATTAAACGAATATTGCAAATTCAATTCTTGCCTCCCACTATTTTTCGGCGAGCCTCTAACCCTCTGTCGAGTACTTAGTGTGATACATAAATCACTATGATTATCAAGGTGCCCTCACAGCTTTTCCTTATAGAAAGGTAGTTAATGAAGGAAGACACCAAACCATCACCTAGCCTTAACAATGCCTTTGATTAGACCCCTTCAACCCACAATAGACATGGCATCCTTAAAGCATAAATCACAAACATTACAAGATATTATTTCGGGGCCGATTCTCTATCCCAGTGGAGTCGCCAGACTGTAAGACACAGAAATCGGTGACGTTGTTCTAGGCTCGCGGCCTAGCTGGGAGTACGGAGTAGCCCGCGGGGGACTAAACCGGAGAAATAACATGGAGTCACCACCCGGTGTGACCGGGAAATGATTTAAGGTCGCACTCACCTCTCGCAAGGGAGAACCTCAAACCATTGGGTTCAGAATGGTCCCTTACTTATGCCACTTCTAATGATGTGATTTGTTCAATAATTTAATCGAATCTAGCAACATACATTCCCAATGGTATTCTATTTCTAAGTTCACATGCATAAGTATAAGGCTCATATCTAAGTTTTCATATAACATATGTCCGAATTTGCATACAACCTATTTGCATATAACTGTTGGACAATTATGACCTAAAACATCACTATTTATACAGATCATGGTGTTGTTGTACAAATTAACTATGTGACAAATGAAATTTCCCTTTTATCATTTGTAATTGGATTACCTAGATGTATAAATGATAAAAGGTCCATATGATTAGTTCCGGATTGAGATGATATATGAGACAGTATCAATCTATAAAGGTTTAATCATTAAATCCCTAGTCAGAGTATTATCGAGATTGGACATCGATAATGCGTAAAAGACTAGTATTACACTTGTGCGCGTTGTGGGAGCATAACGGCATAGTTCTCATATATTTGGGTATAGGATACTCATGCAAGTATAATATGAGGTTGTGTTTACCGATGGTACGAAAACAGCTTCTCTCTAGATAGACCCCTCAGAATTCCATTGGTAGTATGACTATGTGTCTATGGAAGTCCGAATCAGGGTAGCTGTATTTGGTCTTAACCTGATACTTGTACCGCTAATATTTGCGACAATCAATATACTTTGGTTTTGGTCATCCAGGGCTTTAACAGGTTCTGTGTACACCTCTTCTGGGTATATTGAGAATCGTAGTGTATTGGGTGTGATGTCGAGATTGAAGTATCACTCCAGTCATAGTGGAGATAATGATCACATAGGATACGGAACTGGTCCTCGGAAAGGTTGCAACCGTCGGGATAATATGACTAGGTCATGATTATCCGATAATAAATAGACTAGTTGCTAGTGATCTGATATGTGTTTCATACGGGACAGACACAATTCCAGCCCTAGGCCTTGCACGTGACATCCGATACTGGATCGTAATACACAATACTACGTATACTACACCTGATATAGATCACATATTCCTTTTTAAGAACATTTCTGGAGAATTGGGTAGGCACAGTGCTTTGCTAGAAGCCAACCATGTATTGTAAAATTGGTAAAAACGTAGTACTAGGTACGTACGTGTTCGGGTAGTCTGACGACTGGATTTGCTGCCAACATATCCGAGGATCTCATGGGTCACTTCCCGAAGATTCACCGATGACGTATGACTCGCACTTTATTAATCTGGGATTAATTATAAGAGAGAGAAAATTAATCTGGGATTAATTATGGAGATATTTTATCTGGGATAAATATTAATAAAAGAGAGAGAAAGATTAATTTGGAATTAATCGATAAAATAATATATTCGATATTGTTTGCGCAATTTTTATGCGTGAAGAAAGAAGAGCGTGTAAGGTTCAAACCTCCTGAGACGAAGTCCCAGCAATGGGTGTTTGATTAAGTTAATAAGCCTCCAAGGGGCGCAAGCACACAAGTTACAGTCCTAAGATTATAATCTAAGAAATGAAAAATAAAAATATGCTCATTTGAGTCTTCATTTGATGGGGCTTTTGTTGGACAAAATGACCCATAGCGTCACTATTTGCACAGATCATTGTGTTGTTGTAGCAAATTAACTATGTGACAAGGAAATTGCACTCTCATCATTTGTGATTAGATCACCATAGATATATATAAATGAAGAGAGGTCCATATGATTAGTTCCTGGATTGAGATGATATGAGACAGTATCAGTCCACGAAGGATTAATCATTAAATATCCCTAGCCGTAGTATTATCGAGACTGGACATCGATAATGCGGAATAGGCTAGTATTGCACTTGTGTGCGTTGTGAGGGCACAACGGCATAGTTCTCATATATATAAGTGTTGGATACTTATGCAAGTGCGATAGGAGGTCGTGTTTCACCGATGGTACGGGAAATAGCTTTGCTCTGGATAGACCCCTCGAAATCCATTGGTATTATGACTATGTGTCTATGGGAGGCCGAAATCAAGGTAGGTGTGTATAGTCTTAACCTGAGACTTGCATCGCTAATACTTACGATAATCGAAAACTTTGGTTTTGGTGGTAGGGGACTTTAAACAGGTTCTGAGTACACACCACTTCTGGGTTTATCAGAGAGTCGTAGAGTATTGGGTGGTGATGTCAAGACGGAAGTATCACTTCAGTCATATTGGAGATGATGTCACGCAGGATACGGTATTAGTGCTCTTAAGTGCTGCGCGGCCATCGGGATATTATAACAAGGTCATGTATATCCGATTATAGAGACTAGTTACCAGACATCCGACATGTGCTTCGTACGGGGCAGACACTTATCCAGCCCCAGGGCTAGCACGTGACTATCCGATACTGGGCCGATATGCACAATACAATCGTATACTACGCTTGATACAGATCTTAATATTCTTATGAGAATATGTCCGGAGAATTGGGAAGACTTGGTGCTTTGTTAGGAGTCGACCTTGTCTCGTAAATCGGTAGAACGTAGTACTTGGTACGTACGTGATTCGGATACACCGACGACCGTATTTACTACCTGCAACATATCCGGGGATCTCATGGGTCGCTTCCCAAAGATTCACCGATGACGTATGACTCGCACTTATATTAATCTGGGATTAATATGATGAGAGAGAGAATTAATCTGGGATTATTTCGGAGACACTTTATCTAGGATAAAATATCAATTGAAGAGAGAGAAACATTGATTTGGAATTAATCGAGGAATTAATATATTTGATATATTAAACGAAATTAGATTTCGACGCGGAATTAAAATTAGATTTTAATTCGGGCGAGCGAATTATTTAGAATTAATTCGTTAGCGACGTGAATAGTGATTTCGCTAGGCGTAATTATTTAGTCTCGTCGCGACGGAAATTCGTTAATTCGGAATTAGCGAAATTGAGCCCGAAAGTGTTTGCGGACACATTCGTATTTTGAAACGAGTAGGATCCGCAAATCACATCGCGAAGTCTCATTACTTGACACGAATAGATGATGGATGTATCTAGTCACCTTTATGGGATGATACATTGTCTCTATTCTCAATGTAAGTTGGTGAGGTTATTTAATGGATTTTAAAAAGGTGATGTGTGTGGCTGGGAATTAAAAACCCAAATGTGTTTGAAATGAATTTCAAATGAAATTCAAATGCATTTGATGCATAAAGAAACAAAAAACCGTATACCTTTTTTCACTTCACTTTCCTTCCTCTCTCTCCTCTTCTTCTCCCTCTCTCTCCTCTCACGCGCCATTTTCTGGTTCTTGTGAGGCAGTGAACTGCCGAATTTAAGAAGCAAAAATGGAGGGAAGCAAGTGCGTTTTGTGGCAAAACAAGAGTGCTAGCACACTCCGGGATCAATGCGAAGGTGATAAGGGAAGTATACCCATGAGCAAGGAACGTTTTCAGAAAGCTTGGAGCTTGTTTTGATGATGAAAACCGAATCTGCAGAGGCCATGACAGTGAACTGCCGTGAGCAGTGGCAGTGGGCAGTGAGTTCGTTTTTGTTGCCAAATCGTCTCTCAACCGCTCGATGTAAGTATTCCGCACTTAAATCGTTGTATTCGCTTATGATTCATGCTTGAGTTTTGATCTTGGGACCTATAGAAACTCCTTCAATGGCATCAAGAGCTTAGGTTAAAAGCATGAAAATGTTAGGGCTAAAATTTGGGCAAAATTGATTTGAGCATGCAATTATGAAATTGGATGATTAAGTATGCTTAATACATGTTTAATTGATGATTGGTTGGATCAATTTGATTAAATATTGTTTGGAACAAATTTCCCCAATTTTGAAAGTATGTCATGAAACTTGAAATTGGGTAAAATTGATTTAAGCATGCAATTATGAAATTGGATCATAAAGTATGCTTGAATGTATTTTAATTGATGATTGGTTGGATCAATTTGATCAAATTTGGTTTGGAACAAATTTGCCCAAAATCTTATCTTGGCCGAGAGTTATGCCCCTTTGTGTTCTTGGTGAATTTTGATTTTTTGAAACATTGGATGTGTTGAAAATCATTAGGGTATATTGATTTAATGTCGAATTGGGTTTAATTGGATTGAAACAAATCGGACATGTAATTAACCTTATTGCCAAGAATAAAGTAAAGCATGTAATGAGTTTGATTTTAATCTTAATGTGTTGGACATGTGATGATGAAATTAAGTATGATTAATTGGACTAATTTAGTGTTTTGGAAATGTTGAATTAGTTGATTAATCATGTAATGCACTTTAAGTAATTAAATTGTTAAATTGGATTTATGTAATTAATTATTTGAGGCCTTAAATTGGATTTGGGCTTCTAATGTTGTAATTGGGCTTTTAACACATATCCCGCTCATCCAACAATCACATCATGCTTCAAACGACTCTCATGCAATTATATATCAAAATAAATAAAACAAAATAAAGAAGATAAGTAGAAAGGTGCCCTCAGGTCTAACCTCTTTTGTCGTCTAAGAAAGGGCGTTACACGTCCGTTGGAATGGTGAATGATCCGCTACTCTTTTAGTTCACCAACTCAACGTCTTTCCTCGCTGTTTTACTGTTCGGGCTGCTGTTTCAAGTCCGTTTCGCTGCTGTTTCGCTGCTACGTTTCAGGTCACTGTCTTGGTGGTTTAGCGGACTGTTTTGGGTGATTTTGAAGGCTTAGGGAGGTGCGTTTGTGGGGATTTTTTAGGGAAACTTTATGGAGGTTTTTGGGGGGTTTTCTAGGTGATTTTAGGGTTGTTTTATGGGCTAAATTCGCAGCAAATACTGACCAGAACAGTAAGCTAAACTCGGCAGTTCACTAGTGCAGTGAAGCCGTTTTCAGGGCTGACTTGGGCGCACAATTGGGGCTGCTTTTGGGGGATATTTTGCACGACTTTAAGGTTGTGATTAAGGTTTATTTGAGGGTGTTTTGTGGCTGTTTTGGCGTGGTTTAAGGGGTATTTATGCGTGCAGTATATGGGCTGTGAAAGAGGGCAATATTTGGGCTGTGTTGAGGACGTGAATGGAGGGTAGTTTACGTGCGTGAAGGAAGGCAGTTTGTGGGCGAGAATTGGGCTGTTGTGGAGAGGCTTTGTGGCTTGAATGGGCGTGAGGCTAGCTGCTGTTTTGTGAGGTGAGGCGTGAAGCAAGGGGTTGTTACGTGGCTAGGTGTGAAGAGGCTATGCGTGAAGGTAGTAAAGGCTAGGTTGCGTTGTGGGCTTCACGTGAGGGCTGAATGGGTCATGGTAGGTGCGTTAGGGGCAGTTGATGATGAGTTGAAGGGGAAGTTACGTGGGTGATATGCTAGGTCAGTGGCGTGAAGAACCCAAGGCTGGCTACGTGTGGAGCAGGCTGCGTGAAGGCAAATTGCCTGAGGTGATCTGTTGAAGGAAGCTTTTGATGCGTGGAGGGGGCAGTGGGTTTATGCGGCTTATGGAGGGTTTAGTTTGTGAACGGGCAGTGAATTCTTGGGTTATTTTCTTTGTATTTTTTTGTTATTGTGAGATTGAGTTGGCCAGGGTTTGAATTGTGTGGAGAATGGTTATTTTTATAGGCCAAGGGAGGGGATTTACCTTGTTAGGGAAGGAATACGATTTGTGTATTAATTGGGGATATCTTTTAATTTAGTATATGATAAGGAAATCTTTTAATTTGGGGAATTGATTTGATTTGTTCTTTTTAGTTAAGGATATGATTTATTTAATTTAGGAAGGTGATTTAATTAAATTAGGAATGTGTTTTATTTAAATTAGGAATTTAATTTAATTTAATTTCAAGTTCAATTTAATTGGTGAATGTGATTTAATTTAATTTAATTTCAAGTTTAATTTAATTGGTGAATGTGATTTAATTTAATTTAATTTAATTGGTTTTAATTTAATTTGTGACATTTATTTTAAATGTTTTAATTATTTAATTTGTGAGATGTGTTTTAATGGGTTTGGTGTGTTTTAAAACAGAGGTCCAACAAGCAAACCCGAAGCGAAACAAGCGAGTTAACTCTGAAAAAATGCTAATTTCCAACTTTACCCTTCCAACGTCCGTTTGCCGCGGCTTTCACAACTAAAGAGGTAGTGTCTCCATACGAGACTCATCATCGGGCTGATATGCAAAAATGCAATGCCTACAAATGGGTTCTGCTTAACTGGGATCATTAAGTTTGTTGTGCCAAAGCCAAAGCTTAATTGATTCAGAGGAAAAAGGTTATGGAATATATTGGATATTTTGGCATATATAAGATATATGTTTCGGACTTGGATGTCCACCTACTGGATCTAGGAATTGGATGGGATCCAATTGATCTTAGCGATCTACCTAGTTAATTATCATACAATTTGTTGGCCAAAGTCAAGATTGTGTGTTATTTAACGGGATCCTAGCCCACAAGGAAACAAGGTTTCCCTAGTACTCCAAAGAGGGTTAGAGGCTCGCCGAAAAATAGTGGGAGGCAAGTATTAAATTTGCAATATTCATTTAGTTACTTACCATACACGCTCATTACAAATTTTTCGTCAATATAATTAATATATTAGTTGGACTAATATTTAATCGTTGTTTTAAATAAAACAGTTGGACTGTATTCAAACTATTTCAATTAATAGTTGATTTTATAATTGGATTATAGTAATCAATATAATTGAATTTAATCAATTAAATTATAGTTGATTATATAGTTGGACTATAGTAATCATTATAATGAATTGTACCTGAAATCGTTGATTAAATAGTTGGACTATAGCAATCAATATTAAATTGAAAGATTAGTGTTTAAAACATAATCCTAGGTGAAAATGTATTTAAACGGCTTTAATTTTCAAATTGGGAATAAAATCTCAGGATAGTCCTGGAGACCGAGAAGTTACTTTATTTGATAGAGTGACGTCTCGAGCCTAAGCCCGGAGTTGAGCAAATAGTAGAACATGATATTTGGAATATTCATGTGATGATAACTTTAGTGCTTAATCTGTCATGCTTGCCAAATAGACTCCTTAATTTCTTAATCAGAACTCAGGATTAGATCCTTATAGTATGATATTGAAATTGAAGGATCTTCATAGATCTATCCTTAGATCTTAGAAGTAATAAATTGCAATAGTAAACTCTTGGAGAGTTGATGGCTATACTCAAGGAGACAAAGCCAGAGTTTGCAATGGGCAAGAAGCGCAAGGCGCATCTTACTTCGACATCCCAGAAGACCAAGGCTTGGCCAAAGGCTTCTGGGCTGTGGAAAAGGGGCAAAGGAAAAATCATTATTATCTTATGGGAAGACAAAGGACATATCCTAATATGTCTGCCTAAACTGTGGCAAACGGAGTCACTGAAGCGTCACTGCCGTATGGACAAGGCAGACATGAAGGAATTGAAGACGGTACAAGGCTCCGGCTTCAAATATGTTTGTCATAAACATGTTCACTACTAGTATTAAAATTGGATTTTAGATATTGGATGTGGTACATAAATATATGTACTGGTGTGCAGAATCTGCTAATGAGCAGAATACTGACTTCAGTTGAGATTGATCTACAGATCAGAAACGGGACGAGAGTCACTTTTTTAACCGTAGAAACCTAAGTTTAGGAACTACCCTTAGGGTGTGTACTTAAATTAGGAAACTGTTAAGATGTAACTAGTTTGACTAGAAACCTTATCTCTATATTAAGGTTTAACCCGTTGCGGGTATACCTTTATATTCTAGAACACTAAAGTATTTCATTTTATAAAGATGATATTGAGATAAACACATTAGATGTGAATGACAGTATTTATATTTTAAATATAAATGAATCTCAAACGTATAACATGACAAACAGATGGCTCAAACTGATTTAAATCAGTTAAGACTTATTGTGGCATTGTTATCTGGGACACAATTGACAAGAGTCGTATATCCATACTTTTGATGAATGGATACTAGGACGGATTTGATTCTATTCAAATAATGTATACGAATCTAGTATATTAGGCAGAGTGCCTAAAATATTTTTTACTTGGTAAAAGTGCAAATGCCACCGATCTGTTAGCCCTCGTTCATAGTGACGTAAGTGGGCCCATATCTAGCTAGGCTAGAGGTGGATATGAACACTTCGTAACCTTTATGGATGTTGCATCGCGTTATGGTTATGTGTTTCTATTGAAACACGGATCAGAAACTTTTGATGATATCAAAGAGTTTCGACACAAAGTAGAGAAACAGATCGGCTAAATTATTAAACACCATGATTGGACCATGATGAAAATACTTAAGCAATAAGTTTCTCAAATACTTGAAAGATTATAGTATTCTTTCAATGAGGACTCCTCTCGGAACACGTAAATTTGACGGTGTGTCCAAGGAGAGAAATCGAATTTTATTGGACATGAGAAGGTTAATCATGAGTCGCTCTGAGCTACCATTTCCTTCAAGGGATACGCATTAACAATGCAAAACCTATTTTGAATAAGGTTCCATAAAAATCGGTTAGACAGACTTCATATTAGATATGAACATGAAAGAAACTGGGTTTTTCTCATTCCTGAAGATTTGGGTATGCTAGGCATATGTTTGGATGATACCAAACTAAAACCCAAATCGGATAAGTGCCTAAGTTGAGGGTTATCCTAGGGTAACCAAAGTATAGTACTTATACAACTCACTAGAGAAAAATTTAATTGTTGCTCGCCATGCGGTTTTCCTAAGAGGAATACCTATATGCAGTGGTAAGTATGAGGAAAGTAAAACTCGATGAAAATCGGAGTAATACTATTCCAGGCACCGATTCCTTAATGGAACACAAATAGTTCATCAAGGATGAAACTATACCAATAATCTTCGAATACATAAGAACCACGTAAGTCAGAGAGAATTAGAAAACAACCTGGGAGGTATGGGTTTCTAATCTCACCTCATAACGATGTCAATCTTATTGAGGAATACGAACTGACTAAGTATGAGGAAGTGATACAAGGTATCGACTCCCTATTATGGCAAAGTGCCATGAAATCCGAAATGGATTCCATGTATACCAACCAAGTTTGGACACTGGTTGTTGTACCAGAAGGCATTGTGCCTATTGGTACTGTATCAGTCTTCAAGGAAGACATAATGGAAGGCAACAAACCAACGTACTAAGCTAGGCTTGTAGCGAAAAGGTATCGTTATCAACATTGTATTGATTACGACGAAATCTTTTACATGTTGTCATGGTTAAATCCATTTGGATAATGCTTGCTAATGCTGCATGTTTCATTTATGAAATATGGCAGCTGAACGTCAAAATCGCTTTCCTTAAATGGAAACCTTTTGGAGGATGTTTAAAACATCCTGATGATTTTGTCATACCAAAACGAGCAAACAAGGTTTGCAAGTTAATTCGATCCATTTATGGATTGAAGCAAGCATTGCGTTTTTGGAATTATCGTTTTGATGTAATCATAATGGTATATGATTTAATTCAAAACTGATATGATTCTTGTGTATATAAGGAGGTTAGTGGGAGCGTACTGACAGCGACTGTCCAAAGTAATGATGACATATCATTTCTTGGAATGATATTCCCATAATACAATCAATGAAAGCTTGGCTTTTATGAAAATTCTCCGTAGAATTCTTGGGAGAGACAACTTTTATTCTAGGAATAAAGATCTACTGGGATAGATCTAAAGGTTGTTGGTCCTCTCCGAGAACTCGTACATTGAAATAATGTACGCGACCTGGTGTGTCATATGGTTTGAGCATATAGAGTCACAATCAGGCCAATCCAAGTGATAGTCACTGGATTGATGTTAAGAACATCCTTTAGTATCTTAGATGAACTAAGGATGCTTTCTTATGCAATGGAGAAGAATAACTTTAAGGGACTGGGTTCACCTTTCCAAGTTTCCTAACCGATATAAACGACTATAAGTCGCAATAAATGTACTATACAGTTTGAATAACGGAACAGTGAGGTGGAAATCTTCCAAGCAAGATACTGTTATCGAATAAACAACAAAAACAAAATATTGCTGCAGCTGAGGCAGCAATAGAAGCCTTTTGGATCAATAATAATCCTAATCAGATTAGAAGTAGTTCTGTTAGCAGCTGAGCTAGGCTACAGCACAGGCTAAAGAATTAATGGTCTCATCAACGATCCAGATATATACTTCAAATATTCATCTGATTCGTTCGGATCATACATCGTGGCGATGTGATGATCGAATAAATCGCATCAGATGATAATCATGCAAATCCGCTGACGAAAGTATTTTCTTAGCAGAAGTTTGAGCGAACCATACATAGTTCGGGTGTTGGACACTTGATTGATTGGCTATAGGCCAAGTGGGAGATTGTTGTACAATTATGACCCATATCATCACTATTTGTACAGATCATTTGTAATTGGATTACAATATCAATCCATAAAAGGTTTAATCATTAAATATCCCTAGTCAGAGTATTATCGAGATTGGACATCGATAATGCGCAAAAGACTAGTATTACACTTGTGCTCGTTGTGGGAGCATATCGGCATAGTTCTCATATATTTGGGTATAGGATACTCATGCAAGTGTAATAGGAGGTTGTGTTTACCGATGGTACGGAAACAACTTCTCTCTGGATAGACCCCTCGAAATTCCATTGGTAGTATGACTATGTGTCTATGGAAGTCAAAATCAGGGTAGGTGTATTTGGTCTTAACCTGAGACTTGCACCGCTAATACTTGCGACAATCAATATACTTTGGTTTTGGTCGTCCAGGGCTTTAACAAGTTATGTGTACGCCTCTTTTGGGTATATTGAGAATCGTAGTGTATTGGGTGTGATGTCGAGATGGAACTATCACTCCAGTCATAGTGGAGATGATGATCACGTAGGATACGGAACTGGTTCTCTGAAAGGTTGCAACCGTCGGGATAATATGACTATGTCATGATTATCCGATAATAAAGAGACTAGTTGTTAGTGATCTGATATGTGCTTCGTACGGGGCAGACACAATTCCAGCCCTAGGCCTTACACGTGACATCCGATACTGGATCGTAATACGTAATTCTACGTATACTACGCCTGATATAGATCACATATTCCTATAAGAATATTTCTGGAGAATTGGGTATGCACGGTACTTTGCTAGAAGCCAACAATGTCTTGTAAATCGGTAAAAATGTAGTACTAGGTACGTACGTGTTCGGATAGTCTGACGATCGGATTTACTGCCAACATATCCGGGGATCTCATGGGTCGCTTCCGATGATTCACCGATGTCGTATGACTCGCACTTTATTAATCTGGGATTAATTATAAGAGAGAGAAAATTAATTTGGGATTTATCACGGAGATATTTTATCTGGGGTAAAATATTAATAAAAGAGAGAGAACGATTAATTTGGAATTAATCGATAAAATAACATATTCGATATATTATACGAAATTAGATTTTGACGCGAAATTAAAATTAGATTTAAATTCGACTGAACGAGATAATTTAGAATTATTCGTTAGCGACGTGAATAGTAATTTTGCTAGGCAAAATTATTTAATTGAATTTGATTTAATTACGTCGCAACGGAAAATTCGTTAATTCGGAATTAGCGAACCCGAGCCCGGGAGTGTTTGCGGGCCCACTCGCATTTAAAATTCAAGTGCGGCCCAAAAGTCACATCTAGTGTCAAATCATTCGTCATTCAAGTGATGAATGTCTTGTCACTTTGAGTGATTGACAACCAGTCACTATTAATGAGTGATTGACGGTGGTGGTTGGAAGACTTTAATAGTCTTGTACCATTTCTGGGAAAGGTAATTTGTATTTGATTTTTAGAATTTCAAATACACAAAACCAACACATCTTCCATCTCTCTCAAACACATCTCACGGCCTTGGGCCAAACGTTTCCCTCTCTCATTTTTCTTCTCAAAACCATTAACAAGAAGAAGAATATGGAAGATTTGTGCCAAATCTATCCAAAGCTAGCACATTAGGGTCATCCAAAGGTGATAGGGAAACCCACCCATGGGCATGGAATCACCATTTGCAAAGCTTGGAGCTTGGAACATCAATAGAGGGCATGACCAAAAATTTAGAGCACATATTGGAGCCCAATGCCGAGAGCTTCAAGGGAGCAACAAAGGGCTTGTGTTCATATCATCCAAAACTGATCAAAGTGAGTATGTTTCCGCCATTCTTCTTTGAGTATTCACACATGTTTCATTGCTTGAATTGATCTTGGGACTAATCTAGAAACCCAACAATAACCTATGTCCAAATTTCCATGCATAAAGGTTAATTGAAATACGGCAAGCATACAACTTTATAACACATTGTACTTATACAGGTGGGAACACAAATAAATGGCAATTGCACAATCATGCGTAATAAAGAAAAGCAATTAGGTACGTAATGCAAAGGGAAAACTAATGAGGCAGTTGTACATTAAAATAAACGTGTGATGATGCGATGAAAAAGATAGACAATGAAAGTGAAAGAAAAGAGATGCGACATATGCCCACATCTATATAGGACTTCGAGTGTCCGATTAAACGTATTTCACATTCAATCGAACATAATTTATCCGGCGCGGCAAAACGTCGTGGCAAAGGTAGCCCTTCGACTTTCTATCTCTCAAAATGGAGGACCTTTAATCCAACTTGATTTGCACATGCGCATTGTAATATGATGCATGATTATGCAAGGAGATGACATACAGAAAGCAAACAACGGAATATTAATTGGCGCGGCAAAGTACTGTCATAAAGGTAGCCTTTTGGACATTTCCTCCCCCAAATAGAGAACCTTTAGACCAACATACTAAGCCCATGCGCACTATATCATCAATTACATAAATAACTAAAGTACGTAAAGTAAAAGACGGAATATAATAGGCGCGGCGAAGTATTGTCATAAAGGTAGCCTTTTGGACTTTTCCTCCCTCAAATGGAGAACCTTTAGACCAAATACTAAGCTCATGCGCACTATATAATCGATTACATAAATAACTAATGTACGTAAAGTAAAAGACGAAATATAAAAGGAGCGGCGAAGTATCGTGGTAAAGGTAGCCCTTAGGCTTTTTTTATCCCTCAAAATGGAGGACCTTTAGACCAACGTAATAAGCCCATGCGCATCACATCACAATGCATAAAAAATAAAGACAACAATATATGACTTTGTATGCTCGGTTGAACATATCTCACATCCAACCAAACGTACTTGTCCGGCGCAGCAAAACTTCGTGGCAAAGGTAGCCCTTAGGCTTTTATCCCTCAAAACGGAGGACCTTTAATCCAACTTGAATTGCCCATGCGCACTATCTCATCATTACACGAACAAATAACATACGGAAATTAAATGGCGGAATATAAAATGCGGATAATAAATACACAAGACAAAATAAAGCAAAATATGTGTCGTTTATTCAAGTGGTACGTGGAGTTGTCTCCCAAGTACAGACCGTACTACCGTCCATTCGGATTCGGCTACGGAATTTACATATGGGTTTCCATCCTATATACCACAAGAGACGACATATTTTCCCATCCATTCAAAGCCACAACATGCATCCACAAACGACTCTCATGCAAAAAAATAAATAAAACAATTAAAAGATGAATGAAAATAAATACGAAAAGTGTCATCAGGTCTAACCTTTTAAATCGTCTCTCAGAAGTACGGTACACGGTCGTCGGAACGGTGGATGCTCCGTAACTCCTCCGGTTCACTGGTTCAACGTTTTCCCTCGCTGTTTCGCTATTTGGACCGCTGTTTTCACTCCGTTTCCCTGCTATTTTACTTCTATTTTTCGGTCACTATTTTGCGGTTTTAGGCTATTGTTTCTGCGGTTTTGGGGGGCTGCTATTTTTGCGGTTTTAGGCTACTATTTTTGCTGTTTTGGGGCTGATGTTTGATGGTGATTTTAGGGGACAATTTCAGGTTGTGTTTGTGCGGCAATGAGGGTGTTTTTGTTTAGTGTTTTCGGCAATGGATGGAGGAGGAGAAGAGAATTATTTCTTGTTTTTTCTTGCTTGGATTGGGCGTGGACTCTCTTTGATATTTTTTGTGTGAGTTATGCATGAATGTTAGGGCGTGTGATTAGGGTTTATTTTTTTTATTTTTATTTATGCCGTGAGAGAGGAGATAAGAGAGTTTAGGGTTTTGTGTTATTTTTATAGTGAAAGGTTCGGGTTAATCCTTGTTTGAATAGGAATGGGATTTGTGTAATAATGGGGGATATATTTTATTAGTGTCACACAAGGAAAACATATATTTAATTAGGGACAAGATTTGTTTAAATTAGAAATAGGTTTATTTGATGTTTATTTGTTTTATTTTAATTTGGTATATGATTTTTAGATTTGTTTTAATTTCACATGTGTTAAATATGTGTTTTATTATTTTGGATGTGTTTTAAATGGCCTTGGGCGTGTGGGCTTTGCTTTAGGCGTTTGGTTGGCTTTTGGTGGTGGGCTTAGTGGTGTGTGGGCTTGCGGGGGGTTTTAGGTCAAGGCCAAGTGGTTTCCAGGAATTTTGGGCCGAGGTGGATTTTATAACAAAGGTCTGCAAGCTATCCCGAAGCTAAATAAGCGAGTTAAATTCGGAAAAATACTGATTTATGTCTTTTCCTTTCCGACGTCCGTTTTCCGCAACTTCCGCGATTTGAAAGTTAGTGTCTCCGTGTGAGACTCCTCATCGGGACTTATATGCAAAAAATGCAGTGCCTACAATGGTCATTAGACTGATAAAAATGCCATCAATGCCAGAAGTAGATGGAATAAAATGCCATCAGACGGATCCAAATATCATTAGTGCTAGAAGTAGATGGAACAAAAAGCCATCAGACGGATCAAAATACTAGAAGATAATGGGACAAAAGGCCATTAGATGGATCAAAAACACGAAAAGTAGATGGATCAAAAGCTCATCAAATAGGTCAAAATTCCACCAATAACAGTTGGAACAAAAGGCCATCAGACGAATCAAAACGCAACCAATACCAGAAGCAGATGGAACAAAAGGCCATTAGACGGATCAAAATGCCATCAGATGGATCAAAATGTCATTATCATAAAAAGAACTCAGATGGACCAAATCTCATCATCAGATGAAGAATTTCCGAGTGGATCAAAATGATGCTCAAGTCAATAAGTTATTCTAGAACATCTTAGGTGGATCAAAATACCATAGCTAGGATAAAATACCATTATCATAAAAGAAAACGAATTTAGAATGCAGCAAAAAACCACTCCGAGAATGGGCTAGAGCCTCGGGAATGATGATAAAATAGTAAATGTCTCTGGAAATGGAATGCAGACTTCGGGAATAAGGTTGAAGTGTCACAGACAACTCTAGGAATGAAGTAGAGCCTCAGGAATTAGGACAAAATATTAGATAGTCGGGGTGCAGAGTTCCGAATAAGGTCGAAGCATCATAGACAACTTCGGGAATAGAGTAGAGCCTCGGGAATAAGGACAAAATAACAGACGGCTTTAGGAATTGGGTGTATACTTCAAGAATGATATCAAAATGTCACAGACAACTTCGGGAATATAGTAGAGCCTCTGGAATGAGGAAAAAACAAAAGACAGCTCTATGAATTGAGTAGAGCCTCAGAAATGGGCACAAGAGATCGAAATATCTCACAGTTGGGATCGAAGCATCTCACAACCGATCGAAGCATCAGAGGACCTGAGGGTCTGTCAACTCTCACAGTCGGGATCAAATCATCTCCCAACTGATTGAAGTATCGAGGGACCTAATGGTCTATTAACTCTCACAACAGTGATCAAGGCATCTCACAATCGATAGAAACGTCGGGGGACCTGAGGGTCCATCAACTCTAAAAACGTTACATACCTGGATCGAAGCTTCTCACCAATGATCAAAGCATCAGAGGGCCTGAAGGCCCATCAAACAAGAAGAAAAACTAACACAAGGCCACGCAAGTGTGGCGACGCCTGACAAACCAGGTAAGTAAAAATACATGCATAACTTTGATAGAGTTGTCATTGTCATATACTGCACAAGCCTACCAAAGTAGGGGCAATTGTAGACACTGTATTTTTATGCATAACACGATGTCGAGTCTCTTATGAGGTATTGTTTGAAGGTTTGGAAAGTTACAAGGTTAAATACCAGAATGGAAGGGAACTCCAGAGAATTTAGAAAAAAATAGCCATATTCTGGCTGGACATCATCTATTTATGGCTAACCTTCTTTTAGTCTATAATAACAGGCTGGATATATTGAAAATCATAAATCTGACCGGACAAATGACCAACTGTCAATGAATGTGTAGATTGTCAATTATTGAAATCACGGGATTTAATTAAAATCTGACAAGACATATATTTGAAAAAAAATTTGGCCGGACTTGTATCGAGCTACCAGCGAGTGTATAGATTTTCAATTACTAAAATCACGATTAAAAATCAGATCCCGTGATATTTAAACGTGATTAAGTATCCGACCAGACATGTATCGAGCTGTCAACAGTGTCATGGTCGCCGGCATCATAGGAATAGTGATAAACATTGCTTCGCTTCTCAGGCGATACCTAATGCCCATATACATCAGGTTTTCTACAGATTACTTTTAGCCGCGATTTGATTTTTCATTATAACGTTTACATGGAGATTTTGAAAATAGAGTTTAGTTATGCATATATCATTCTTAAACGGTTTTACAGCACGGTTTGATTATGTTATATTTATATATGTTTTCTTATTGTTATTTAGCTCTACTCACTAGGTCGTCATGACTCACCCGCCTCACTCTACAGTCTTGCAGGATACTCTAGTTGGTGATCCACAGTTTTCTTTTAGAGACATGGACTTGGGACAGAAGAAGCATTGCAGTGACTAGCTGGGTCGGTCCATTATGTGTAGTACTACAGTTATTTAGAATGTAGTTATTGTTTTGATGTGGTGACAATTATGTATGTATAAGCGAGAATTGTAAAAGTTTCTAACTTACATATGTGTGTGTGAGAGTAAAATTGCACTGTTTTATGGTGATGGTTTTCAAATCATTGCGTATGTGCATATTGAAATATCATCTAATCACAGGGTATCATCAAAGTATTATAATACTATTAGTTAGAGACTTAGGTAACAGTGTAATTTATTATCTGTCGGTAACCTCTTTAGATTGGGGATGTTATAATTTATGTATGTTCATGATCATAAAATCTATTTTCATATAAATATAAATGTGTTTTAGTGTCTAATCGTTATCTATCTTGACGCAAAATGCTATTACTATAATTCTGAAGTGTATATCTGTAAATTTTTACTTTTTTAAATGATTTATTCCTACGGGGCTAATTAGAGTTAAATTTTTTTAATCTAATATTGACTACTGCTAATTTTATTTCACCACTACAAACATATAAACTGCTTTTAAATTTTTCTAAAATTCCTTCACTGTATCAATTTACGCATTTTATTTTAACGAAATTTTTTTTCCTAAAAGAGTTTTTGCATCTTCTTCATTTATTAAATCTTCTCTTTTCTCTATAACTTCTTTTCTTTTACTAGAAAAATTAAACAAGCTTCTAATTTTTTTATTATTGAACTGTTTATACTAGATCTTCTTGTTATCTCCATTAATTTTTATCACTATTTTTTTCCTAATATATCTTTTATACCATTTGTTTTTTTAACAAGTTCTCCCAAATTAATCTTTTTTACTCTATCGGTTAGAATGTCTAATTCTTTTTCTGTACTTTCTAATGAGCTTTCTAAATCTGATTTGTTGACACTATTAGTTACAGATGTTTTTCCCTTTATATAAGTTTGAAAGTTTATTTCTACCTTATTTATTCTAAATTCAATATTTTCAAATTATCTATTTGTTTTAAGTAGTATTGTAATGATTGTATTAATCTGTGCTACAATAATATTATTATTATATGGATTAAAAGATTTTGTATTATAACATATATGATTAATAGTTGGAATTTATTGTTTTAATTCTTCTTAAGCTTCTATTAATAAATCTTTACCCATTCTATAACTATAGATTTAATTATTTCTAATTGTTCGTAAAGTCTATTTTGTGTTTATTTTATTATATCTACTTCTTTTTGAAGAGTTTCTCTAAGTTCTCTAATTTTTATTTCTACAGGTTTATGAGTTATTGTATTTATTAACTATGCTAATTCTAAAATTTATTTCTTACTAGGGAATCTTCTCACATGACTAGTAAAATTTGATTAAAATTCCTTTATAAAATCTAAATTATTTCTTACAGTATTAATATTACTATTCTCAAAGAGGCTTGCTAAATTTTTTATTAACTTGTTTGTTTTGCTAATATTAATTTCTAAGTTCTGTCCCAAATTTATTTATAGGTTTTCTATAAAATTTTGTTGACTATTACTTGTATGTGGAATATATTATATTGATTTTCTAAGTGGTATATATTACAAGTTATTTTAAATTTTTTCATATAAACTTACTTAAAATGTGATTGTGCTCAATGTGACCGAGGATCTGCAATGTGACTGAAGTAAATAATGTGACTGAGGTAACAAATGTGACAAAGGGTCGATAATATAACTGATATTACAATTGTGACTGTGATCAATATGACTGAGGCCACAAATATGACTGAGGCATACCCATAAGTGAAAATCACGTTGTGATTTTGGGTAAAAATATTAATATGACACAGTTATTTGTAACTTAAGTAAAATATTATTGTAACTATGGTCAATGTGACTAAGGATTGACAATATGATTAAGGTAAAAATGTGACTAAAAGTAAGCAATGTGACTTAGGCATATATAATGCATTTTTCAATCACGAATATGATTGAGGTAAAAATGTGATTACAATGAAAGTCAATGTGAAATTTATATGATGTAACAACTTTGAGGCTAATTTCAACTTTATGTTAGTCCGAAGTTGTCATATGTTTGTTGATTAAAGTTGTAGGTATGAATATTATGTGTATGCTTTGTTTTAAAACCTAGCCAGGTCAATCGACCTGGGATAAAGAGAGGGTTAAGGGTTAGAGGTCGGACCATAGATCAATAAGGGGTTAATGGAGTTATGATTTATAAAGTATCGGGTTCAATGAATCTTTTGTTTGCTCATGAACTAAACAGAAGAGCTCTCCTTCAATGTGCAAAATGTTCAGGGGTTTTAATTAATGCTAGCTTGGCTATTGAGGAGCTCATGAACTAAATAGAAGACTTTGATGATTCGTAATCAATACCGTGATAATTCATGGCTGGGTATTATAAGAGGGAAGCCGAAGAGGACAGATTTGTAGAGAATCATTGACAATTGCAATTTAGGACTTTAGGCTCTCTCCTTCTCTATCAGCTTATCAATTGCTTTTCGTTTCCTATCTTTATCAGGTACAAATTATTTTCTTATTCCTTAACATTTTCAAAAACCATATAACTGTTTCTTAATTCTTCTTCTCTTTCTATTCGCTAAATATTTATCGGAAAATTTTATTTTTCTTCAAAAATTAGATGGTTTTATTGAACCAGTCAAGCACAAAACCAGGGTGGCTTCTGTTTGGGGTTTATCTAGCGGAAGCGCGGGTTCGGACTTTTAAAACTTTTATAAGTCCCGATAAATAATTAGTATCGTATACCAATTATAAATCTGTATTTTGCCCTAAAGTTTCATGATATTCATAAGAATCATAATTTCACCAAATTACAATTTTTACCCTTAATGCGATTTTATGGAAAATTCCTAAAACACTTCCGAAAATTCTAGAAATTTTTCCTACGTATTTTAGTACACCCAATTACATCCATAATTCTCAAATTAATTCAATTAATATTCATAACCAAATCCAATTTGATCAATCCAATGAGTCCCACCATAAAGTTACTCTAAAACAATTATAGGTCAATTATGAGTGGCTAATATAACTCTAGAATGGCAATATGAGTATCTAATACCCTAATTAAGTCAATTACATTAATTGTCCCAATTTATTTACACATGCTACACAATATAATCAATTAATTTTTCTCACAAGCAAAAACCAACAAACAAGCGTAAAGCCTAACTACTTCATATGTAAATCAATTGGAATAAATTGAAACAATCTTCCCACATAACAAATTAAGGAATTACCTTAACTCCTCCTTTATTTGTAGTCTAAGTACCAATTGATGTTGTTTATGGTTCCAATTTGTTATTTTGCCCATCCAAGAGAAAAGCCCCAAATTGATTTTGTTTGAAACAATTTCAAAACAAGCCAAAAACACAGCCCTTTGCCGAGAGGTAACCATCTTGGCCATGAGTGAAGAAAATAAAAATGAAACATTTTTCACTTTTTATTTCTTTCTCCAGCTAGCTTGGCCGTGTAAATGGCAATTAAAGAAATGAAAAACACTTTTCATTATTTCTCTCTCTCCAGCTTGGTAGAGAACCAAGAAAAATAAAAATATGAAAAACTCTTATTTTTATTTTTTTTTTACTTTTCATTTCTGTTCTTGGCTAAAAGTGGCATCCACTTTCTCTAATCCTTTTAGCTGGCCGAATCTGAAGAAGCCAAAAGGGAAAAATGAAAAACTACTTTTTCATTTCTAGTCTTTCAACTTGACTGATTCAGAAGAAAAAAAATGAAAACCTAATTTTCATTTCCTCTCCAGCGGCTTGACCGAGAGCAAGATAATTGCAAAAAGTGGGGTGTATTTATTTATCAAATATATCAAGACTTGGCTAGTAAAATTCCACATATATTCTAAATATATGGACTCAATTTTACCACATGCTTATCAATATAAGCTTAATAATCTTTAATTAATTAAACAATTTAATTAATCTAATTAATCATATTAATTAATTAAGTTGTGGCAAATATAAAATTAACTAAATAATATCACAAATGTGTCCAACACATGTAAAAATTAATTAGTCAATTGTATAATTAATTAATTAATTAATCAAATAACAATTATATAATTAATTAATCTACATGTGCAAGTGTTATTCTCCAATTAATACTAATGTGTATCTAATCAAATTATGTATCATATACACATACACATTAAATACTAAAATACCCCGCATTTATAACATTACAAATAATCAAATTATTCATAATTAGTTGCCCTGGTACTCTACGAGTATGCTTTATTAGCGGGACTCTCTAGGTTCAGGTGTATCTGTCACGAAAATAATTTTCGTGTCTGTAATTTCCCCACTCGCAAATTACGACGACCACAAACAACCACGTTGAACCATACAAGTCGAGGTCATCGCATACGTATAGTCCCTCCGTCACAGGTCATCTGAATTGTACCGGAGATTTAGATAAAACGTCAAATCTCCGTAGCGTACAATTCTGTATATCGCGAAATATAATCGTGATTCTCTACGTAAATACTCCGAACAGTTCCGCAGTATACCATGCCCAAGGATTTTAGAGTATCATGAAATGGATGCCTATATCCCGTACACGGGACTGACGGATCCTCTCTTGATACGCACAGGATATCATGAGCATCAGTTCACACCCAACGAACAGGCGGAGGTCTAATCATGACTAGATCGTTGACGTGACTATCATCAAAGTGTGGAGGATATCTCATATATCCACAGTGGTATCTCAAGTCGAATGACCACTATACTCGCTCAACTCGAGAAGGTTCCTATTGACGTTAGTGTACCATCTATTTGGAAACCTTCAGTGAGTCGTTCACTGTCTTATCAAATAAACACATACGTGTCTATACGAGTCTCCCGAGACTCATGATTCACTGGGATAAACCATCGGACCAAGTCACGATATACGACATGTACTGGTCTCAGCGGATTTTACTAACCGACCCGTGTTAGCAAATCTTGACCAGGAACTTTATTCAAAGATATACAACTAATAGTGCGCTTGCCAATGTCAATTATAAACTACATTATAACTGCTCACTATATCGTAAATCCTATGGTCTTTGTCTAATAGACACATATCACTAAACTAGATGTAGTTTTGGTCTAATCGGAATCAGATATCTAATCATAATTAGACCGAATATATGTATAAAAGACAAGAGTACTACCGTTAAATTAGTAATATTATGGAAAATACAATTGCTCGTATTTATGAATCGGACATAAATACGATCCGGGTTGGCACTCGGAGCACCAACCCTAACAATTTGTCTCACTTGCTCTAGTGTCAATCCATGGTATCCTATACACATCTCAATGTGTATCGCATACTCATAGCCCTCAAGAGCTCACAAGCACTCAAGAGGTAGGCAACAACAAGTAAGCCTGCTTTTAACAAATCGAGTCTGTCTAATAAACCCAATAGTTTTCCTTAGATAGCATCATTTATATTTTGTAGAATCCAAATTCCACATCAATATGACTAAGACGTATATCAGTATTGTGTCATACCTACTAAGTTATCTATCTATTTAGAAATCAAATCCAAATACTTTAAGATACCCACAAGCACTATACTAATATCAAAACTTCTAATCTTTAGGGTCACTGTGCAACTTCATAAGTCAATACTTCGTAAGTTGCAACTGATTCCACTAATTTAGTAGAATCAACAGTGACACTCCCACTGCATCTTTTCTGACTTTATATGACATAGACCATCTAATGTCATAATTAGAATCAAAACTAATATGACCTTATGGTTGCTGACTAAATTCTCCATGTATAAGAAACTCGTTCTTAATATCTCAATGATCATAAAGAACATGTTTCAAGATTCATCATATGGTCTGCAGTATATCAAAATAACTCGTAACAATTATGATTAAATTGATATCTTTAATCGCACATAATACAATATTCATTACACCATCATCCTATGATGCATAAGATTTACTAGACATTCCAATCAATCTATCTTTCGACAAAGTAATCATCCTCTACGAAAGATAAATACTATATATATAAATGACACGTTAACTGTCAAACAGTTACACTAACTGTCATACAGATAGTCTTACTGTATCCTTTATTAGATCATATCTAATATGCAATTAATGGAAATATCTCACAAGTCTCTTAGTTTTATATTTTATATATGAAACTTTGTATCAAATATAACAAAGACTGCTCCCACTGATTTCACGGAGAAAAGAAGACTTAAGGATATATAGTACTAAAAAGAAATTTTTACGCTCCCACTGACCCTACTTATAAATATGTATTCTCTACACTTCGATAAAACCAGACAATCTGACTAATATCAAAAAACAGAGAACACATATTTCCGGAAAGCTTACCCAAGTCTACAATAGGCTCTATAAGCTAATATATCAAACTGTGATCGTAGCAGAATACAAACTCTAGGGCCATTCCAGAATGAGCTGTTCAAACAAAGAAATCATGACGGATCTTTTATTCAAAGAAACCATTCAAGAACGCCACTTTGCATATTTAGCCAAAACACACGGTTTAATGTCTACATTAACCAACAAATCATTAATTGTTCAATTAGTGCGACTAGAAACAGGTTTCTTCAGAATCAACAATAGATTACTGAGTGTAAGCTTTCTCACTGTCAAACTATAAAGGTCAAACCTTTACAAGCTCACTTCGCTTTCACTGCGCAAACAATTTTGCACACTTTATGAACAATTCATAACGAAAGCCTAATCAAGTTCTGAACTTGATCGTAGTAAGCTATAAACAATCTTAAATCTATTGTTCAATGCTAAATTCCGGAATCAATATAAAATATCGCTCCCACTACAAGTTACAGGATAATTTTCTTCGATAAGAAAACAACAGAATTATTAAGTATCAAATACTTTGTAAATGATTCTGACATCCTATTAAACTTATACGGAAGTTGTCTAAGGGTCTATTCATCTTATTAATTACGTAGTTCCACTTATAGTTTATCATTGTCACATTTGACTTCAATAAGTCAAGTCTTTTCTGCAATCATTAACATCCAATGTTACATACCAAGTAATAAAATAACTTTATTGCTCGGGATCGTAGAAAATATATTCTATCAAATAGAATACAATATTCTATTAAATAAAATAAATGATAAATATTACTTGTACCTCCGAGGCGCAAATACTTTCAATTATATAACCAATATACAAAAGAAAGTTTCAAATCTCAAACTTTTCAAGATTCGAATTTTCTACTATACATATCTTATATGTAACTGTAGAAACAAATGGAACTTAATTAAAGAGATGAATCAGTGTTATTGGCGCATAACATCAAAAGTATTGAAACTTATTCGATAGCACTCAATATCAACGAATCAAATCATATAAGATTCGATTACTCCCACTGAACAATTCCATCACAATGGAATCGTGGAAGTTTAATATTGAGTAAGAATCACATTCATTAAATAATCTTAGAACAAATTTCCATAAATTCATGTGTTCGATCATATCAAACATCTTTGAACAATTCAAAGACGCGCAAAGAATTTCAACGATATAGTTTTCAACACTACGAATAAAATATCTTTGAACTATTCAAAATATTATATCCGAGTTTCATCAGAAACATATTGACAGTCCTTGAAAAATTCAAGACATTCAATATGTTCTCTATTAGAAACACGTAATTGAGTCATGAAAAATCATTAACTGAGTTACAAAGTGAAGAAAACTATCTACGGCAATTTCTAATTCATTAAACAACATACATCTTATGTATTAGTTTAATAAATCTGTGGTACAATGATAATCATCAGTTAAATTAGATTTAATTATAACCTGAATACAATATTCATTAAATGGATAATGATATGTGGTGTGATCTCGTATCAGACCATCATTTACCATAAGGATTACGCATTGTAGGCATTGCATTTTTGCAAATCAGCCCAATGATGAGCCTCGAATGGAGGCACTACTTTTTAGTTGCGGAAGTTGCGGAAAGCGGTCGTCGGAAGGGAATGGTCAAGAATTGACATTTTTATTGGATTTGGTTCGCTTGTTCAAGCTTTGGGTTCGCTCGTTCGGTCTCAATTTTAAATTTATCCTCGGCCTGGTTCACAAAAATACCCACACCTTCATTCCAAACCCAACAAAAATCCAAATTATTCACACTTCACAAATACCCCACATGCCTTTTTCATGACAAACAAAACAACAAACCACACCTCATTTCCTTCCCTCACCCATGTGGATCCACCATACTTTTACAATAACCAAAACAAAAAGCCAAACACCACCATACCCCATTTCCACTTTCCAAATAAAACCAAACCAAAATGCCACATTTTCCGCCTCTCACCAAATGATAAACAACAAAGCACATACCACCCCCCATACACTCCCACATGAGCCATGCCACACCCACACCAATCATGCATCTCACCAAGCCAAAAAGCCACATACAAAACAACAAAAAAAAACAAAAACCCATACCCTCACTCATGCAACCCTCCATACAATACCCATACTACCCATGAATCCACGTGAGCACACCCCACTCATGGCCTCCCATCACCGAATCTTCTCCATGATCCATTATTCACGCACAGCTCACAACCTTCAATTATTTCACGTTAATTCTCCTCTCCACACATCAGAGGCAGCCAACAATTACGTAAAACACACCTTGGCAGCCCTGAAGGGCAGAACACATAGGCACCTTAGTAAAAACGCCAACCCTTGCTGCCTTCCTTCATCATCATTCCACCCCCTAAAGCCAGGCATATAATAACCCTCTCACTGCAGAGCCACTTAGTAACCCAAAAAACTTCTCCCAAGTAACCCTTGCACATCACGCCCACAACACACACAAATAAGCTCCTGAAAATTCATCATCTGCACGCACCAAAAGGGGGAGAGGCACGCACCAAGGGGGAACACACAGTGACCAAACAAACGCACACATCAAAGCCTCAATTCACTTCACTCAGCCAACTTGCTCATCCCTCACAACCACGTCTGAGCCCTTCACGCAGAAACTCCACCAAAATCCCCCTCTATCATGCCTCACCCTTCACGCTGAGAACCAGCAAACCTCACGAAACCAACTGGCACAAACCTAAGACCATAACAGTCCTTACTCACTGCCTCACCCTTCACGTAACAACCCCTAACTCTCCTCCATCATTTTTATCATCAGCCCATGCAACACATGCACTTCACACTATCATCCCCTGACCACGCACAATGCCAGTAACTCACAGCCCTTCAGACTCCCTTCACTGCAAGCCGAAACCCTAAGAACTGATCATCATTCGCAACCCCCTCCATTTCAGCCCTTCACTGCCTCTCTCGGCAACAACTCTCCCATCACTACCCATCTCACGCATGAACCCCTTCATTTGGTCCCTCCATTCACGCATCAAACACGCACGCAACCCCCTCCATTTCAGCCCTTCACTGCCTCTCTCGGCAACAACTCTCCCATCACTACCCATTCACGCAAACTTCCACTTAAAACCCCATGTTTATAGCCCCAAAATCGTGACCATGACTAGCCAAAACTCTCGTGAATAACTCACCCAAATTAACCCTAACTGCCTCTATGCATGAACGTGAAACTTGCCCTCCCAAAACCCTCCATGCATGCGTGAAACCATGACCCTAAAACAACCCCAATGCACACGTGAACCAACTGCACAAACCACTCCCCACATGCAGCCCATGTACACGTAAAAACTCCCCTGAAACCGTGAACAAATCATCCCAAAAATCCTCCCGAAGATCACCTCGAAACCGCGAGTGAAACGGTGAAAACGGCATGTTGAAACAGAGGAAAATAGACTGAAAACAACGAGCTAAAAGAGTGAACCTGAGAAAATAGCGGAAACAGTGAACCTGGGAAAACAGTGGAAACAGTGAACCTGTGAAAACAGTAGAAATAGCGAACCAGTGAAAACAGCCGAAATGACATCCCTTCCGGCACCGTGAAACACACTCCTGGAAAGCGACTAAAAAGGTAAGACCTGAGGGCACCCCTTTTATTTATTATCCTTTTTGTTTTTGTTATTTTATTATTTTATTTCGCATGATTATTGTGAATTGGTGCATGATGTGATTTCCGGGTGAACGGAACATGTGTTCTCTCTTGTGGTATATCGGATGGAAACCCGGACGTAAATTCCGTAGCCGAATCCGAATGGACGGTATTGCGGTTTGCACTCGGGATACAATGCCACGTATCACTTGAGAGACACACGTATTTCGTTTCATCCAAAATTGTATTTGAGCATGATTAGGTTGCTAGTATGTTATTTATTTCTTAAGCATGAGTTAATTTAGTCTTGTTATTTAATTTTCAAAGCATGATTGTGTTATTTAGGCATGTTGTTTCTTCATTCGTTATGCATGATGTTTCGTTTAGTTTATGTTTATGTTTAATTAGTTATTTGTTTACTTTGGTTTAATGGTTCAATATGCTCGTTGTGTTATATTGCGTGGAGTTATTTGGATGAAAGCATGTTAGATCTAAGTACCCTTGAGCATGAATGTTGAATAGATTCAGTTAGTTTATTGCATAAATCATATCATCACAAGTGACATAAGTAAGGGACCATTCCGAACCCAACGGTTTGAGGTCTTCCCTTGCGAGGGGTGAGTGCGGCCTTAAATCCTTTTCCCTGTTCACACCGGGTGGCGACTCCATTATTCTCGGTTTAGTCCCATGTGGGCTACTCCGTACTCCCAACCAGGCCGCGAGCCCGGAACACCATGCGTCGCCCAGTTTCTGTGTCCTACAGTCTGGCGACTCCACTGGGGATAGAGAATCGGCCCCGAAATAATGTCTTGTAATGTTTGTGATTTGTGCTTTAAATTAACCATGTCTATTGTGGGTTTAGAGAGTTTAATCAAAGGTGTTATTAAGGCTAGGTGATAGTTTGGTGTCTTCCTTCACTCACTACCTTTCTATAAGGAAAGGCTGTGAAGGCATCTAGATAATCATTCACCCGTAGCTCATTATGATAGACTAATTTGGAGGACTCGTTGTTTATTCCTGACACCAAACGATAAAAGCCTAAGAGGCTAGGGTACTTAAGAGAGCCTCGCTCCACCCTCCCTCTGGGGAATCTACAACGGGAAATCCATTTGACAGTCAGTCACACACCATAACTCGTTGGCACGTACCATAAGGTATAAAAAAGGTGCGTTCACTTGGTCGTTTGAACCCTTGAGTGGGGAGTCCTAGTTGTGAGCAAACCTTCGTCATCGGGATCCTTTGTTTACATTCTTTTAAACTTGCATGCGAACCCTAATTGTATGACCCATAGAAATCATTTCTTTTATGCTTGTGTTTGGGACCATCGTTATTTGGATTCAATTGGACTTTTTGTCAAGAGATATGAACTGGTTGGACCATTTAAACTGGAACGAGTTCGTGTCCTTTGACAATTGGGTCAAAAGTTTCTAAAATGCCGATGGGCCATTTTGTATTTGGGCATCTTATCATTTGAAGTTGTTTAGTTATGTTATCGCAAAAGTATGAACTTGTTGGGCCTTTTCAACTGGGATAAGTTTGCACCGCGCAATGATGTGATTGAATGCTTTAAAATGATGATAGGCCAACTTATATATGTATTTTTCGCATCACACGCATCTCACGCATTTCATGCATACACGCATCATGTTAACCCTTTTGTGTCTTAAAAGCCATTATAGATTCCCGTTGGGTTAGGAAAGCATAGAGACTCGTTAAGAGACCGTCAGTCAACATGAGCAAATTAGCAAACGAGAGATCCTGCCTGGATCAATTGGAGATTAAAGTAACTGAAATTATTGAGATGATGCAAGTTCTGACTAATGTTGTGGCCAGTTTGACCGTACCCGGTATAGCCGATAATAGAAAGTTGTACAATCAGAATGGAAAGATCACCGGGGAATCCTCGAAATAAGCAAGCAGAAAAGACAGGATAGCCATTGAGAAATTGGGAAACGGAGCAGTAAAACTGTCAGACTTGGAAGGGAACGAGTTCACCGAGCCGATCAAAGTTGACAGATTGAAGCTGCATTTTGGCCTGAGGAAGAGAAGACTGAGCAGTCACCAAGAGAATTGGAAGAAGACCTAACCTAACGGGATAGGAAATTCATCCATGCATACACGTAACTTGCATCCCTTGTTTTATGTTTTATGTTTGCAGATTTCAGACAAAAGAGAACTAGCAGGAGGAAACACATGGCACCGAGGAGCGCAATGAGGGTCTAACCCATCATGAACAGGGAGGACCTCTACAGTTGCATACGTATACATTACATGCACACGTCTTTATTCTGTTGTCTTGTATTCGCAGGTTTCAACGAAGAAAGAAAGGGAAAACGGCAAAGATAAAAAAAAAGTGGCACAAGCACTGAGGACGACATTGAAGCCACCTTGGCAGATGGATTTCGGTCATGTCTGGCTGAAGACGATGAATTTAGTGCTAAGAGGGAGGCAACCCATACACTTTGTTGCGATTTCTATTTTCATGTTTTGTGTATACATGTCGTAGAATTTTTAATTTTGTGTGTTATTTTGGTAGGTAAAAGCAAAGACATGGCATTTTAAGACAGAGGGAATGGTGCTTGGCAATCACAAAGATGGGAGCTAATTCATTAGTGGTGGCAGAGTAAAAGAAGAATTCATGAGACGCATCCTAATGAACTTATGCCAAGCAAGAGGCGTATTGAGAACACAATTCCTTTGCTTTAATTATTGCTTTGATTTGCCTTCTTTTGTTATTTTCTGTTATTTTCGTGGACAAGATCCACAACTATTGACCTTTTAGGACTTCTTTTGGTATTTTCTTTTATTTTCGTGGATAGAATCCACGACTTTTTGACCACTCACGATTTCTTTTGTTGTTTTTTCGTAGACAGGATCCAGAAACTTTTTGACCTCTGACCAATTCTTTTGTGGTTTAGCTAACAACCATTCGCTGAAAGGTATTAGTACAATTATTACTCACCCCTTTTCAGGTTCTATAAATTCAGCTCAACATTTCTCTCCTCAACACATCCAAGTAAGAGAAAGAAAATGGAAGCAACTTCACAGCAGCGAGTTAAGCAAATTTGTGTTTTATATGGATCCAACACTGGTAATAAACCAGAATTCATTGAGGCTGCAAAGGAATTGGGGCGAGTCATGGCTGAGAAAAATATGCACTTAATATATGGCGGTGGAAATCTGGGAATGATGGGAACCGTTTCAAAAGCCGTTCAGGAAAGTGGCGGTCATGTTTTGGGAATCATCCCAAGACCTTTGGCAGATGAACAGTTAATCGGACCAACAAATGGAGACGAAAACATTGTGTCAGGTATGTATGAACAAATTCATGAAATGATCAATACTGCGGATGCGTTTATTACGTTACCAGGTGGACTTGGTACCCTTGAAGAAATATTCACGGTAGCATCATGGGCGCATTTAAACATTCATCGGAAGCCCATTGGGATACTCAACATTGAGCATTTCTTCGATTTTCTATTTGTATTTCTCATGGAAGCCAAAAGACATGAGTTCGTCACCAAATCTGTGGAAGATATTTTCTTGACTGCGACAAAGGCCGAAGAGTTGATTGACTAGATCCTAGCTTTTGAACCGAAGCTCGACCCCATCCTCTTCAAATTGGACTGGACAGATAGTGATCGTGGCAAGAAGCGCAGATTGGACATTGATCTTAATCAGTGATGTTTCCTACTGACCAGGTATTACAGACATGAAATATTTGAAAGTTTGTGCTCTAGTTTAATTGTTGAAAAAAAAATATGAAAAATGAAAAAAAAGAGTGAAAAAAAAATGAGTGAGAGATAAGTCTTTGATAGTTAGACATATGTCCGGTGATGACATTGTATGCTGAAAGGAGAACCCTTAGAAACGATAAGTGCGAGACGTGCTCTCGTCCGGTATTCTGAATGGATTGATCTCAGCTAGACCTGTGAGCACTTGATTACGGGATCTCAGCAGTAGAAGCCTGAGTGGTTGGCAAGATGACTAGTTGAAGAGATGGTGAATCCGTGAATGACCGTTTTCCTGGGATGTCCACCTGGTTTACTGATGCTACGATATATGATATGGTTGAAAATGAAGAAAAAGTCTCTCCAATGAAAAGAAAAAAAAACCACATATAACCGATAAGCGTGAAGCTACCCATGGGCGAGTATTAGGACCACCATGAGGAGAAATGCTACCTTAAAGGGTAGGTGTGTCAGAAAAAGAAAAGAAAAGAAAAGAAAAGAAAAAAGAAAATTCAAAATGAAAAGAAAGAGACAAAAGAAAAAAAGACGAAAACCATATCATGTTGAGTATGCTGAAGTAATCACAGAATGTGATTAAGACATCCAGGTTGGTTTGACCCACTGGTTCGATTCTCTGAAACGAAATCACCAAGTTGGCTTACTAAAGGAATAAGCTGCGAAAGAGCCTTAGCACACACACACTAAGAGTCTAGTTCAGATCACCCATTCAGACAATCGAAATTGAGTGTATCAAGTACTTTGAAAGTTCTCTGGTTTCGACACGAAGCATTCGTTGAGGATGGAAATATGTTTAGCTATTAAGATTGTCTCGAGGAGAGCAATATAGTATGTTGAAATAAATCATCCACGTCATTATCAGTCTTTGCCGGGTATGGCACTATGCGGGTTGAGGCCCACATCACAATCAGTCTTTCTTGAGTATGGCACTCTGGGGGCGAGGCACACATCATTATCAGTCTTTGCCGGGTATGGCACTCTGGGGGCGAGGCTCACATCACTATCAGTCTTTACCGGGTATGGCACTCTGCGGGTTGAGGCCCACATCACTATCAGTCTTTAATCGGGTATGGCACTCTGGGGGCGAAGCCCACATCATTATCAGTCTTTGCCGGGTATGACACTCTGCGGGTTGAGGACCACATCACTATCAGTCTTTGCCGGGTATGGCACTCTGGGGGCGAGGCCCACATTATTATCAGTCTTTGCCAGGTATGGCACTCTGCGGGTTGATGCCCACATCACTATCATTCTTTGCCAGGTATGGCACTTTGGGGGTGAGACCCACATCATTATCAGTATTTGCTGGGTATGGCACTCTACGGGTTGAGGCCCACATCACTATCAGTCTTGGCCGAGTATGGCACTCTGCGGGTTGAGGCCAAAATCATTATCAGTCTTTGCCAGGTATGGCACTCCGGGTATGGAGACATCAGATCAGCTCTGCCAGGTACGGCACTCCGGGTATGGAGACATCAGATCAGTTATGCCAGGTACGACACTCCGAGTATGAAGACACAATATCAGTTTCGGGGATGAGTCCCAGGGCCGAGGCACACATCAGCTTCAGCGTCAGTTTTCAGAGATGAGTCACAGGGTCGAGGCCCACTTTAGCTACAGTATCAGTTTCGGGGATGAGTCCCAGGGCCGAGGCCACATCAGCTTCAGCATCAGTTTCGGGGATGAGTCACAGGGTCAAGGCCCACATCAGCTTCAATATTAGTTTTGGGGGATGAGTCCCAGGGTCGAGGCCCACATCTGTTACAGTATCAGTTTTTGGGGATGAGTCCCAGGGTCGAGGCCCACATCACATCAGTTTCAGTTTGGGGCGAGGCCCACATCAGTATTAGTCTGGGGGCGAAGCCCATATCAGTATCAGTTTGGGCGAGGCCTATATCATATATCAATTTGGGGCGAGGCCCACATCAGTATCAGTCTGAGGGCGAGGCCCATATCAGTATCAGTTTGGGCGAGGTCCACATCAGTATCAGTTTGGGGCGAGGCCTACATCAGTATCAGTCTGGGGGCGAGGCCCACATCAGTATCAGTTTGGGGCGAGGCATTGCATTTTTGCATATCAGCCCAATGATGAGCCTCGAATGGAGGCACTACTTTCTAGTTGCGGAAAACGGTCGTCGGAAGGGAATGGTCAAGAATTGACATTTTTATTGGATTTGGTTCGCTTGTTCAAGCTTTGGGTTCGCTCGTTCGGTCTCAATTTTAAATTTATCCTCGGCCCGGTTCACAAAAATACCCACACCTCCATTCCAAACCCAACAAAAATCCAAATTATTCACACTTCACAAATACCCCACATGCCTTTTTCATGACAAACAAAACAACAAACGACACCTCATTTCCTTCCCTCACCCACGTGGATCCACCCTACTTTCACAATAACCAAAACAAAAAGCCAAAACACCATACCCCATTTCCACTTTCCAAATAAAACCAAACCAAAATGCCACTTTTTCCGCCTCTCACTAAATAATAAACAACAAAGCACATACCACCCCCATACACTCCCACATGAGCCATGCCACACCCACACCAATCATGCATCTCACCAAGCCAAAAAGCCACATACAAAACAACAACAAAAAAAACAAAAACCCATACCCTCACTCATGCAACCCTCCATACAATACCCATACTACCCATGACTCCACGTGAGCACACCCCACTCATGGCCTCCCATCACCGAACAACCTTCAATTATTTCACGTTAATTCTCCTCTCCACATCAGAGGCAGCCAACAATCACGTAAAACACACCTTGGCAGCCCTGAAGATCAGAGCACACAGGCACCTTAGTAAAAACGCCAACCATTGCTGCCTTCCTTCATCATCATTCCACCCCCTAAAGCCAGGCATATAATAACCCTCTCACTGCAGCCACTTAGTAACCCAAAAACTTCTCCCAAGTAACCCTTGCACATCACGCCCACAGCACACACAAATAAGCTCCTGAAAATTCATCATCTGCACGTACCAAAGGGGGGAGAGGCACGCACCAAGGGGGAACACACAGTGACCAAACAAACGCACACATCAAAGCCTCAGTTCACTTTACTCAGCCAACTTGCTCATCCCTCACAGCCACGTCTGAGCCCTTCACGCTGAAACTCCACCAAAATCCCCCTCCATCATGCCTCACCCTTCACGCCGAGAACCAGCAGACCTCACGAAACCAATTGGCACAAACCTAAGACCATAACAGTCCTTACTCACTGCCTCACCCTTCACGTAACAACCCCTAACTCTCCTCCATCATTTTTATCATCAGCCCATGCAACACATGCACTTCACGCTATCATCCCCTGACCACACACAACGCCAGTAACTCACAGCCCTTCAGACTCCCTTCACTGCCAGCAGAAACCCTAAAGAACTGATCATCATTCGCAACCCCCTCCATTTCAGCCCTTCACTGCCTCTCTCGGCAACAACTCTCCCATCACTACCCATTTCACGCAGGAAACCCTCCATTTTTGGTCCCTCCATTCACGCATCAAACACGCACGCAACCCCCTCCATTTCAGCCCTTCACTGCCTCTCTCGGCAACAACTCTCCCATCACTACCCATTCACGCAAACTTCCACTTCCAAAACCCATGTTTATAGCCCCAAAATCGTGACCATGACTAGCCAAAACTCTCGTGAATAACTCACCCAAATTAACCCTAACTGCCTCTATACATGCACGTGAAACTTGCCCTCCCAAAACCTCCAAGCATGCGTGAAACCATGACCCAAAAACAGCCCCCATGCACACGTGAACAAGCCGCAAAAACCACTCCCCACATGAAGCCTATGCATACGTAAAAACTCCCCTGAAACCATGAACAAATCGTCCCAAAAAGCGTCCCAAAGATCTCCCCAAAACCGCGAGTGAAACGGTGAAAACAGCAAGTTGAAACAGAGAAAAATAGACTGAAAACAACGAGCTAAAAACAGTGAACTTGAGAAAATAGCGGAAATAGTGAACCTGAGAAAACAGTGGAAACAGTGAACCTGTGAAAACAGTAGAAACAGCGAACCAGTGAAACAGTCGAAACGACATCCCTTCCGGCACCGTGAAACGCACTCCCGGAAAGCGACTAAAAAGGTAAGACCTGATGGCACCCCTTTTATTTATTATCCTTTATTTTTAGTTATTTTATTATTTTATTTCGCATGATTATTGTGAATTGGTGCATGATGTGATTTCCGAGTGAACGAAACATGTGTTCTCTCTTGTGGTATATCGGATGGAAACCCGGACGTAAATTCCGTAGCCGAATCCGAATGGACGGTAATGCGGTTTACACTCGGGATACAATGCCACGTATCACTTGAGAGACACACGTATTTCGTTTCATCCAAACCTTGTATTTGAGCATGATTAGGTTGCTAGTATGTTATTTATTTCTTAAGCATGAGTTAATTTAGTCTTGTTATTTAATTTTCAAAGCATGATTGTGTTATTTAGGCATGTTGTTTCTTCATTCTTTATTCATGATGTTTCGTTTAGTTTATGTTTATGTTTAATTAGTTATTTGTTTACTTTGGTTTATTGGTTCAATATGCTCGTTGTGTTATATCGCGTGGAGTTATTTGGATGAAAGCATGTTAGATCTAAGTACCCTTGAGCATGAATGTTGAATAGATTCGGTTAGTTTATTGCACAAATCATATCATCACAAGTGACATAAGTAAGGGACCATTCCGAACCCAACGGTTTGAGGTCTTCCCTTGAGAGGGGTGAGTGCGGCCTTAAATCATTTTCCCGGTTCACACCGGGTGGCGACTCCATTATTCTCTGGTTTAGTCCCCCGTGGGCTACTCCGTACTCCCAACCGGGCCGCGAGCCCGGAACAGCATGCGTCGCCCAGTTTCTGTGTCCTATAAGCATCATATGCTTTTATGATATAATCTCATAAAGCACAGTCCTAAGTTATTTATTTTACCGAATATTTTTCTTAATGTCAGTCAAAAATCTCGAGACATGAACTATTCAAGTCAATTCTTACTGCATAATAAATTATTCTTACTAGACTATTATATCCTAACGCAGATATCCATTTAGATTACCTAATAATGACGTAGAAACTAAGTCGCAAACCATCATGATTTTCAAGAAAATCGGAACAACAGTTCCCGATGATTTTAACTAATCTTACAGTATCAAAGTCTATTGTCTTTCTAGAACCTATTCTAGAACAACGCAATCATAAGTGAAGTAAGAAAATCTATTCAAATAATAGACATGCAGTGGATTGATTAGAAGCATAATTCTATAAACAGTATAGAATAAAGGAAAACGAAAGCAGTAAATTCCATAATAATTCACACTGCATGAGTTATGGATTTTAAACTCAGCAGTGTCTCCCACTACTTTACGTAATACCGTAATCCCCAACGGACAACAGGAATTCAATAATTAAATCGAATTCCATAGTGAGAGTAGGATCCCATGAATATATTTCGACTCACGGCTTTGGCACGATCTCGCCTACGTATATTCATTAGGTAGACAACACTTTGTCAATCACTCACCAGTGACTCCTGGTTTTGGTCCTGACCGTTTCTCGCTGTGACAGCTTTGGCACGTTCATAGGGAGGGGTATCAAGGCTTCACTTGCCAATGACAAACTCAAGCTACCGATGTAGTCCTGACAGCTTTGGCACGTTCAGGATTTCCAATTTCAATTGAATTTGTCTATTATCAATATACAACCGGGATGGATAAAATTATATCAACTACACCCTCACTACTTTGGCACTTTCTCAGATGCAGCCATAGAAAGTTACCCATCAATCGTATTGACAAGACGGACCAAGAAACACGTATCCAATACACGTTACTTTACAGCCATATTTCAAAGCGGAGATTTTCCTACGAAAGTTACACTCTACATCAAATGCAGAATTTGAATCTAAATCATTTTCTAAACAATTCAGTTCAACATAAGAAAACATAACACAATTTAACCATTAAATTTCCGTTACATTTTCCGTTAGCGTCGAACCGAAAAGTAAAGAAACATATATAGATTCCAAGCATGTGCGAACGATAAAATTGGATTACATATCATATATCACGCATGAATAATGTAATGGATGAAGCATCATACCTGCTCTGATACCATTTTGTTTGGGGTTTATCCAGCGGAAGCGCGGGTACGGGCGAAATCGACTTTTAAAACTTTTATAAGTCCCGATGAATAATTAGTATCGTATACCAATTATAAATCTGTATTTTACCCTAAAGTTTCATGACATTCATAAAAATCATAATTTCACCAAATTATTATTTTTACCCTTAATGCGATTTTATGGAAAATTCCTAAAACACTTCCGAAACAATTCCGAAAATTCTAGAAATTTTTCCTACGTATTTTAGTACATCCATTACATCCATAATTCTCAAATTAATTCAATTAATATTCATAACCAAATCCAATTTGATCAATCCATGAGTCCCACCATAAAGTTACTCTAAAACAATTATAGGTCACTTATGAGTGGCTAATATAACTCTAGAATGACAATATGAGTATCCAATAAACTAATTAAGTCAATTACATTAATTTCAATCCAATTAAATCCACAATCGACATTAAATCAACATTCCCGAATGATTCCAATTCATCCAATGAACAAAAATCAAAAATTCCAAGACAATTAGGGCTTCCTTCCTCTAGGCCAAGCTAAGATTATTGGGAAAAATGTTCCAAACAATTTTTCAACATATTGATCGAATCAATCCTCAATTAAAACACATTTAAACATATTCATTCATCCAATTTCATAAATCATGCTCAAACACAGTTTTACCCAAATTTTAACCCTAATAAAATTTCATGCTTTTCAACCGCTCCGATACCATTGTTGGAGTTTCTACGGCCCCAAGGATCGATTATAAAGCATAAAATAAGTGCAAATACAAATCGAGGAAGTTGGAGAATACTCACATCGATCGGTTGAGCGACCCGCGAGGCAACAAAATCTGATTTTCTGCCCACTGCAGCTCACGGGAGTGCACTGCAACTTGGTCCTCCATTTTCGGTTTCATCTTCAAGAATCCAAGCTCCAAGCTTCGTCAAATGATTCCAAGCTCATGGGTGGACTTCCCTATCTCCTTCGCATGACTTCGTAGTGTGCTAGCACTCTCGATTTTGACATAAAATCGCGACTTTTGCTTCCCATTTTCTTCTTGGCTCTCGGCAGTGGACTGCCAAAACCAGAAGAAAAACAGCCCCAAGGGCGTGAATGAGAGGGAGATAGATGGAAGAGAGATATGAGTGTTAGTTGGTTAAAATGTGTATCTAATACACAATATATATTTTCAAAAAATAAATAAAGGATTTACTAAATATTTGGCTTTACAAAAGTCAAATAATCAAATCCAACAACAATTCCAACAACTACCATCTACTCACATCACTAAATCAATCAAATGTCACATCACTCAAAGTGACATGATTTGACGCTTAATGTGACTAGCGATTTGATGCTTGATTTGACTTACGTGCCGCACTTGAATTCGAAATGCGAATGCGCTCGTAAACAATCTCGAGCTCGGGTTCGCTAATTCCAAATTAACGAATTTTCCGTTGCGACATAATTAAATGATTATGCATAGCGAAATCACTATTCATGTCCCTAACGAATTAATTCTAAATTAACTCGTTCGCCCGAATTAAAATCCAATTTCAATTCCGCGTCGAAATCCAATTTCGTATAATATATCGAATATATTATTTTAATCGATTAATTCCAAATTAATCGTTATCTCTCTTTAAATGATATTTTATCCCAAATAAAATATCTCTGCAATTAATCCCATATTAATTTTCTCTCTCATCTAATTAATCCCAGATTAATTAAAAGTGCGAGTCATATGTCATCAGTGAATCTTCGGGAAGCGACCCATGAGATCCTCGGATATATTGGCAGTAAATTCGGTCGTCGGACTATCTTAACACGTAAGTACCTAATACTACATTTATACTGATTTACAAGACAAGGTTGGCTTCTAGCAAAGCGCCATGCCTACCCAATTCTCCAGAAATATCCTTACAGGAAAATAAGGATCTATATCAGGCGTAGTATACGTAGTATTGCGTATTTCAATCCAGTATCAGATGATCACATGCAAGGCTTGGTGCTGGTACAATGTCTGCCCGGTACGAAGCATATATCGGATGACGAGCAACTAGTCTCTTTATTATCGGATAATCATGACCGAGTCATATTATCCCGATGGTTGCAACCTTTTAGAGAACCAGTTATGTATCCCTACGCGATCATCATCTCCATATGACTGGAGTGACACTTCCGTCTTGACATCACACCCAACACACTACGATTCTCAATATACCCAGCAGAGGTGTACACAGAACCTGTTAAAGCCCATGACGACCACAACCAAAGTATATTGATTGTCGTAAGTATTAGCGGTGCAAGTCTCAGGTTAAGACCAAATACACATATCCTGATTTCGGACTTCCATAGACACATTGTAATACTACCAATGGAATTCCGAGGAGGTCTATCCAGAGCGAAGCTGTTTCCCATACCATCGGTAAAACACAACCTCCTATTACACTTGCATGAGTATCCTATACCCAAATATATGAGAACTATGCCGTTATGCCCTCACAAGGCGCACAAGTGTAATACTAGTCTTTTACGTATTTATCGATGTCCAATCTCGATAATACTCTGACTAGGGATATTTAATGATTTATCCTTCGTGGACTGATACTGTCTCATATCATTCTCAATCCAGGAACAAATCATAAGGACCTCCTATCATTTATACATCTAGGTGATCTAATCACAAATGATAAGAGTGCAATCTCTTTTGTCACATAGTTAATTTGTACAACAACACCATGATCTGTACAAATAGTGACGCTATGGGTCATAATTGTCCAACACAATATGCATGCAAAGAGATATTAATAAATAACAGAAAAAAGAGCGGGAATAAATAAAAAAGGTGCCTTTAGGTCTAACCTCTTAAGTCATCTCTTGGAAGTGCGCTACGCGGTTGTCGGAAGGGTTGGTGCTCCGTAACTTTTCAGATTTACTGGTTCGTTGTTTTCCTTCGTTGCCTCACTGTTTAGGCTGCTGTTTTGCTCTATTTTATGCGGTGGATGTGCAATTTTTCTGGACTGGTTTGCGTTTTTAAAAGTGCAGTTTTTCAGGGACTATTTTCGGGGAAAATAAGGTGTTTTTCAAAGGTTGTTTTCGGTGGTTTCAATGGCAGATTTCAGGGACTGTTTTCTATGGTTTGGAGTGCAGTTTATTTATTTGTGTCGGTGGAAGGGGCTTGTTTTATTTGTTGTTTTATTCGGTTAGTGGGCAGAGTGAGTTGGCTTGTTTAGGTTGCTTTGGCGAGGGCTTTGAAGGGTGTAAGGTAGAGAGAGGTTGTTGCTTTGGTCGTGAATGAAGTTGGCTGAGAGGGTAGTCTCTGGTCGGCAGCTAAGGGGCTGAGTGTGCTGAGGTTTAACGTGATCAGTGAGGGCTGAATGAGTGTGTGATCAGTGAGGGCTGTGGCATAAGAGGTATATCATGTGTGTTTATGTCTGTGTAAGGAAGCTAAGTGCGTGAAGAAAGGGGCAAGTTAAGGTTTGATTCGGCTTGTTGTGTGAGGTGTTTTATGGCCGATGTGGGAGTGAATTGAGAGTCTTGTGATCTTGTGTGCGTGAAGTGTATGGCCTGTGTGTGGTCAGTGGGTTGTGTCAGGTTGTTGTTTAAGGTCTGTGTTTTTGTAAGGGAAGGCTGCTGCCGAGGGAGCAATGGCGTGAATGGGCTGTTAGGTGTCTTTTTGGGCGTGAATGCTAGGAGAGGAGAAGGGTTTGGTTTATGCTCCTTTTTATAGGAAAGGGTTGGGGTTGTCCTTATGCGAATAGGGAAGGAATATTGTGTAATTATGAGGGGATATTTAACTTGTGTATGATAAGGAAAAAATCTCTTCAATTTAAGAAGGTAATTTGATTTTATTTTATTTAGTTTACGAATGTGATTTAATTTAATTAGGAAAATGATTGATGATATTTAATTTGAATCTTTTAATTTGGGAAGGTGATTTGGTTTGATTTCAACATGTGTTTAATGTGTGGGTTTGTTATTTTGGAGAGGGATGGGCGTGTATTTGGTGTGGATTGGGTGTGCATTTGGGTTCCTTTACTGGGCTTGGTGTGTGGCTTGGTGGTGTCTGGGCTTGCGGGGGTTTGGGCCGAGGATAAATTTTAAAACAGAGGTCCAACGAGCAAACCCGAAGCTAAGCAAATGAATTAAATTCAAAGAGGTATTGATTTCTGACTTTTTCCTTCTGACGTCTGTTTCCCGCGACTTCCAAAACTTAAAGAGTAGTGCCTCCGTACGAGGCTCATCATCAGGAGTTATATGCAAAAATGCAGTGCCTACAGTCGCCCCCACTTTGATGGGACTTATGCAATGTGTAACAGTGACAATCCTATCAAAGTTATGCAATGCATTTTTACTTACCTGGCTCGCCAGCTGCCACTGGACTTGCTTGTTGCTTTGAACTGAATGATTTGATGGTGAGGTGCTGCGACTTCAAGGTTCATCCCTGCAAGATGTTACGATCTCTAGGAATCACTACCGAACTGAACTGATATGAGGAGGTTCATTTCCGAACCATTACTGAATTGAGATTATGGTCCCCTTCCGAACAGTGCTCCATTTCCGGAGTGACATTTTCGGCATGCTAAACCTCATTTCTGAGGCGTCGCGGTTGTGATAGTTGTCCATTTCTGAACCATGCTCCATTTCCGGAGTGCCATTTTCAGTATGCTAAACCTCATTTCGAGGGGTCGCTGATGTGATAGTGGTACATTTTCGAACCGTGCTCCATTTCCGGAGTGCCATTTTCGGCATGCTAAACCTCATTTTCGAGGCGTCGCTGATGTGATAGTGGTCCATTTCCGAACCTTTCTCCATTTCCGGAGTGCCATTTTTGGCATGCTAAACCTCATTTTCGAGGCGTCGCTGATGTGATAGTGGTCCATTTCCGAACCGTGCTCCATTTCCATAGTGCCATTTTCGGCTTCTGATGTAGGCCTCGACCCTGGGACTGATCCCAAAAACTGATACTGATGTAGGCCTCGGCCTTGGGACTCATCCCTAAAACTGATACTGATGTGGGCCTCGGCCCTTGGACTCATCCCAAAAACTGATACTGATGTCAGCCTCGGCCCTGAGACTCATCCCTAAAACTGATACTGCTGTGGGCCTCGACCCTGGGACTCATCCCCAAAACTGATACTGATGTGGTCCTCGGCCTTGGGACTCATCTCCAAAACTGATACTATTGTGGGCCTCGACCCTGAGACTCAACCCCAAAACATATAGTGATATGGGCATCGGCCCTAGACTCATCCCCAAAACTGATACTGCTATGGGCCTCGACCCTGGGACTCATCCCCAAAACCATTACTGATGTGGGCCTCGACCCTGGGACTCATCCCCAAAACTGATACTGATGTGGACCTCGACCTTGAGACTCATCCCCAAATTGATACTGATGTGGGCCTCGACCCTAGGACTCATCCCCGATACTGCTGATGATGTGGGCCTCAACCCTGGGATTCATTCCCGAAGATTACTGATAAAGTGGGCCTCGCCCCTGGGATTCATTCCCGAAACTGCTGATGAAGTGGGCCTCGACCCTGGGATTCATTCCCAAAACTGCTTGTCTTTGTCGCTTTTTCTTTTTCTTCAAAACCTATGAACAAAAACAAGACAAAAATTGCGTGCATGTGGCGTGTATGCATATATGCATGGATGTGTTTCCTATTCCGATGGGTTAGGTCTTCCTTATGCTCCTCGGTGTCCTTCGCCTATAGCTGTCTTTGGTCACCCTCTAGGCATGCTTACAGTTTTCTTTTGCTAATTTTCTTCTGGTGATTGGTTGGTTCTCCTTGGTCCAATGACTCAATATCTCATTATATCTCTGATTCGCGAGGTGGTAGACTAGTCGCACTCAGTCTTGGTTTAGCTTTCTACTCTCATCTGCTTGCATTAGGTCAAGGTGGACCACATGATATGGAATTCTATATCATCATATTATATCACATGCTACGAAATAGTCCCAATAGTTACACATATTATTGCCATCAAAGAATGCCAAGTATTGAAACCAGAGAACCTTCAAAACATTCAACGTAACTCAAATCCAAGTCTTTGAATAAATGATCTAAGCCAGACTCAAAGTGTGTGTGTGCAAAGGTTCTTTTGCAGATTCATCCCTAGGTAAGCCAACTCAATGATTTTGTCAAAAAATGGGATTGATGGGTCAAACCAACCTAGATGTCTCAATTATGCATGCAGTTGCTTTACTGTGCTCAATGTGGTATGGTTTTCTTTCTCTTTTGTCTCTTTATTTTTTCTTTTTCATTTTGAACTTCTTTTTTTTTTTCTTTTTTTTTTTTTCTATCACTTTTTTTTTCTCAACGCACCTACCCTTTAAGGTAGCATTTCTCCTCATGGTGGTCCTAATACTCGCCCATGGGTAGCTTTACGCTTATATCGGTTATAGGTGGTTCAATTCTTTTCTTTAAAGACTTTTCTTTTGTTTTCAACCATACCACACATCTTAACACAAGCAATCAGGATAGACATTTAGGCGAACGGTCATTCACCAACCTACAATTTCTTCAACTAGTCACTTTGCTAACTACTCAGGTTTTCACTGCTAAGAACCATAATCAAGTGCTTACGAGTCTAACATAGATCAATTACTCAAAGTATCAGATAAAATCACATCAAGAGTTTATCGTTTCTAAGATCTCACCCTAAAGCAATCAATTTCATCATCGGACTTATGCTTAACTATTAAGGACTAAAAACAATCAATTTTGTTTTTCTTTTTTTTTTTCCTTTTTTTTTTTTCTTTTTTTATGGCCCCCCCGATGGTCTTTCTATCCTTGCCGTAAAGTTTATATGTTCCTCGATTTCCTTTTCCTCGACATCCATGTTTGCTAAACTCTTTTTGACAAATCTTTCTTTCTTCTCTAACCCAACATATATTTATGATGGCTTTTAAGACACAATTTAACATGATGCATGTATGCATGATATGCATGAAATGCGTGCGATGCATGAGATATAATATGCATGTGTTTATCAAAAGCATAAAGGGCAACTTCAATGAGATATATGACTATGGTTCATATACAGGTTATAAGAGTGTAGATAAGGCTCCCTCCGGCGAAGGATTGCCCACAACTAGGTCTCCCCACTCAAGGGTTCAGACGACCAAATGAGTGCACCCTTTTTTATACGCTAAGGTATGTGCCAACAAGTGATGATACATGATTGACTGTCAAATGGATTTCTTATTGAAGATTCCCCAAAGGGAGGGTGGAGTGAACTCTCTTAAATACCCTTGCCTCTTAGGCTCTTATCGCCTTGGTGACAAGAATAAACAATAGGTCCTCCAAATTAGTCCATCACGGTAAGCTTGAGTAAATGATTATCTAGGTTCCTTCACAGCTTTTCCTTATAGAAAGGTAGTGAATGAAGGAAGGCACCAAACATTACCTAGCTCTAATAGTGCCTTTTATTAAACCCCTTAAGCCCACTGTAGACACGGTTAACTAAAAGAAAAATCACAAACATTACAAGGCATTATTTCGGGGTCGATTCTCTATCCCCAGTGGAGTCGCCAGACAGTAGGACACAGAAATTGACGACGCTGTTCCAGGCTCACTGCCCAGTTGGGAGTACGGAGTAGCCCGCGGGGGAACTAAACCGAAGAATAAAATAGTGTCGCCATCCAGTGTGAACTGGGAAAATGATTTAAGGTCGCACTCACCACTCACAAGCGAATACCTCAAAACGTTGAGTTCGGAATGGTCCCTTACTTATGCCACTTGTAATGAACGGATTTATGTAATAATATAACAGAGTCTACACAAGAATAACCTACAGCTAAGTTCACATTCGACCTATATCTAAGTTTGCATGCGAAAAAATAAGTCGGAATAACGGCAAGCACAGAATCTCATGAACATATTGAATTAACAAACGCGAAAATATAAATAAATAACAATCTAAATGTAAACATAGATTAAATTCCCAATGCGAAAGAAATAACTAACCATGCTTGGAAATAATCAACTAAATCATGCATAAAAGTAACATACTAATTCTAATAAACAACAAATAAACATAAGATTAGATGACATGAAATATGTGCGTTTCTCAAGCGGTACGTGGAGTTGTCTCCCAAGTACAGACCGCATTACCGTCCATTGGGATTCGGCTACGGAATTTATGTCTCGGTTTCCATCCTATATACCACAAGTGATAACACATATTTCATTCATCCCATGGCCACAACTTACATGAATTCACAATATGCATGCAAAGAGATATTAATAAATAACAGAAAAAAGAGCGGGAATAAATAAAAACGTGCCCTCAGGTCTAACCTCTTAAGTCCTCTCCTGGAAGTGCGCTACGCGGTTTTCGGAAGGGTTGGTGCTCCGTAACTTTTCCGATTTACTGCTTCGTTGTTTTCCTTCCTTGCCTCGCTGTTTGGGCTGCTGTTTTGCTCTGTTTTATGCGGTGGATGTGTAGTTTTTCTGGACAAGTTTTGCGGGTTTAAAAGTGCGTTTTTCATGGACTGTTTTTGGTGAAAAGGTGGTGTTTTTAGGGGATGTTTTCGGTGGTTTCATGGGTAGATTTCAGGGACTGTTTTTTATGGTTTGGAGTGCAGTTTATTTATTGATTTTTTTTTGTTTGTGTCGGTGGATGAGGCTTATTTTATTTGTTGTTTTATTCAGTTAGTGGGCAAGGTGAGTTGGCTTGGTTTAGGTTGCTTTGGGGAGGGCTTTGAGGGGCGTAAGGTAGAGAGAGGTTGTTGCTTTGGTTGTGAATGAAGTTGGCTGAGGGGGCAGTCTCTGGTCGACAGCTAAGGAGCTGAGTGTGCTGAGCTTTAACGTGATCAGTGAGGGCTGCATGAGTGTGTTGATCAGTGAGGCCGTGGCATAATGGGTATATCATGTGTGTTTATGTCTGGGTAAGGAAGCTATGTGCGTGAAGAAGGGGGCTATTTAAGTTTTGATTCGGCTTATTGTGTGAGGTGTTTTATGGTCGATGTGGGAGTGAATTGAGAGTTTGTGATCTTGTGTGCGTGAAGTGCAGGGCCTGTGTGTGGTCAGTGGGTTGTGTCAGGTTGCTGTTTAAGGTCTGTGTTTTTGTGAGGGATGGCTGTTGCCGAGGGAGCAAAGACGTGAATGGGCTGTTAGGTGTATTTTTGGGCGTGAATGATAGGAGAGCAGAAGGGTTTCGTTTATGCTCCTTTTTATAGGCAAGGGTTGGGGTTGTCCTTATGCGAATAGGGAAGGAATATTGTGTAATTATGAGGGGATATTTAATTTGTGTGTCATAAGGAAAGAATCTCTTCAATTTAGAAAGGTAATTTGATTTAATTTGATTATATTTGATTTAGTTTAGGAATGTGATTAATTTAATTAGGAAGGTGATGATGAGATTTAATTTGAATCTTTTAATTTGGGAAGGTGATTTGGTTTGATTTCAACATGTGTTTAATGTGTGGATTTGTTATTTTGGAGAGGGATGGGCTTGTATTTGGTGTGGATTGGTTATGAGTGGTAATTATATCACTATTTCCCACTCATTTGACCTAATATTTTGTATAGTTTCTTGAGTTTTGTGAATATTTTGATGTATTTTGTGTTATTTGTTAATAAATAAAGTTTCAGGACATTCTGGAGGTGATTTGTGACCAAAACAATGAAAATTGGACAAAAGGGCACTTTCATAATTTGTGCATCGCGACGCAGAAGCCTTTGGCGTCGCGACGCCTAACATGCACAAAGACATGCTAACGTGCATCGGGTCCCCAAGTCAGAATCTGAGAAGTTTGACTTTGCTAACAAGCGCCGTGCCACGTGTCATCATCCACATCACCAGTTGACCGAGCCAAAGTGCCACATCATCGTTACGTCATCCTCAACCAATCACAGCGTCCCATGTGTCGCAATCCTACGGTGCCGACACTCTCTTTCGCCATGTCATGCCACGTCAGCATAATATTGAGCTCTCAGCCGCCTTGCCCTGTGTCGCCTTATCTCCTTATCTAGAATCGCTACGTGTCAAGCCCTCGGCATGCCACGCCAAAAGACACATACGTCGCGACGCCAAATGTTATAGCGTCACGACGCCCAGAGCCTATCCGCGCCTATATATTGAGCTCGAGGTTTCAGTTTCAGATGTACCTTCCTCTCTAATTTCTCTGATGTAAATAAGGATTTTTCTATCTAGTTTCTTTTAATTTCAGTTTTGTAATTAATTTTAATTACGTTCTGTAATAATAATAATTTACTTTTTTTTTTACTTTTACAGTTCTTACTATTCAACCATGAGGAGGTAACTTCCCCCGATAGGGTGAAAGGTAATTATTTTACTATGGCTATTTAGAATAATCTCCCTTAAATATAATATATTCACTATTTAAAATTTGACTTAAAAGGATACCGCCAGATTGGTCGGTTGGTAATTCATTTTAATCTGGTTTAAACCTGACTAATCAAGGATACCGCCAGATTGGTCGGTTGGTAATTAAATTTTCTTACCGCGAATATGGCAGGTTTATTTTGGTTCCGCCTTTATGGCTGGTTGGACTTAATTTGACTTAATCATGTTACTGCCTATATGGCTGGTTGGTAAAATAATCACAAGTTAATATATTATATTAAGGGAGATATCTAAATAGTTAATAGTAAAAGTTGATACTTTTACCTTAGTATTTTATTTTATTGTAATTTACTTTTCAGCTTTACTTATACCGCAATTACTTTTCAGCATTTTTACTTTATGTCTTTTACTTTCAAGTTTTTACTAGCCCTAGTTATGTGTTGTAACTAAATTAGTTATATGGGGTTGTGATGACTTTTAATATCACCGGTTTATAAGGGGTTATTTTATAATTTTGGTAATTTAAAGGTTTACTTATTAAGTCTTAAGCTAATGCGTCTTGTTAATTGGCCACTAATAAGATTGATATGGTAAATCTAAAATAAACTTGACAAAAGAATTTTAGGTTTCAGCCTTAGACTTAATAGCCAATGATCTTCCTTGAGGATAGATAACATTTAATAGATTTTCTTACATGATAGACATATACCTGTCGGGCTGGGGTAGCCATAATTGGAACTTAAACTTAATGAATCCAGATAATTTGGTTGACATAGACATATGGTTCAATTGGTTTAAACTGGGTATTTGCGTCTGACCATCGACAGAAGCTTTCGCATAATTTAGTGTTCCAGGTTAGTAAACCAATTTATTACACAAACATGAAATAACAACTTCATCTTTTAAAAGATAATAGAAAGATTCACAACCCTAGATAGTTTTTAATATTGAATTTTCTTAAACCAAATTTCGAACAATTTTATTTACTTGTTCTTAAATTTAAAATCTTCACCATTTCAAATCAATCAATCAACCTGTTAGATACTAGCAATAATTTGAACCTCATAAAATTAATAGCTTAGGTATTAAGTCCTCGTGGGATCGATACTTTTTATACTACTTGAACGATACGTGCGTGTAGGCACTGCATTTTTGCATGTAAGTCTATATGATGAGTCTCATTTAGAGGCACTACCTTTTAAGTCGCGGAAGTCGCGGGAAACGGACGTCGGAAGGGAAAAGTCAGAAATCAATATTTTGTTGGATTTTATTCACTTGTTTAGCTTCAGGTTCGCTTGTTGGACCTCTGTTTTAAAACACATTCTTAGCCCAAACCCCAGCAAGACACACACCAAGTCCATCTCACCCAAGCCCATCCAAGAAATAAATAAAGCACATTTAAAATACATGTCACAAATTAAATTAAATTAAAATTAAAAACAATTAAATTGAAATTAAATTAAATTAAAATCTAATTAAATTAAATTCATAATTTTAAGCAAATCTCATTCCCAAGTTAAACAAATCACCTTCCTAAATACCAAAGATTTAATTAAATTAAATAAATCGCTCACAAAATTTAATATATTACCCACCAAAAATACAAATATCCTTTCCCTTTTTAAATAAATTAAATTACATCACTTCCCTTTTGTTGCATGATTTGTTTTTCCTTATTAAAAATCTCATACACAACCCTAACCCTAGCAGTAACTATAAAACATAACACAAAACCCACAACTCTACCTCCCTAGACATACACGGCTAACACACAAACACAAAGAATGAAACCATAAAAACTCTTCCCTCTCTCCTCTCTCTCCTACATTCACACTCAGCAGCCACAAACCTAAACACACACACGTCCTTACAAAGCCAACACCTTCACGCAACTCAGCCCTCTCATCAAACTGACCTCTCTCATTATCGAACACACAGCCCTTAGCAAAAGACCACGCACACCATTCTCCCCCACTCTTGACAACTGCCAATTCACCCATAGCCAATTCACACCCTAACATTTGCTGGACACACACAGTAGCGGCCATTCAATACACATAAGCCACACCACACTACCGACAACCTTCATCAGCCCTTACCGACAATTCAATAACAAGTCCTCACCGAAAATTCAATAACGATAGACAAGCAGTCCTCCACCGGTATTTTGAGACAAGCCATGCACGTAAAATACCCCACGGTAGCCTCTCAAAATCAACACAAAAGTCGACCTTTAGCAGCCCCTCAGATCATCACAAACTGCCTCTCCCATATCGATTAAAATAGCCTTCACAGACCAAAAACCCTTTAGCCACGCATGCCCCCCTCACCAACCGACACTCGTCCAAGAAGCCATTAAAATATCCTCACATATGCACCCGTAGGCAAAAAATATCATCATCATCACTTATTAAACCTGACCGAATAAACACCCCAGCAAACTGCTCATGCATACGTTAAAACAGCCCCTCTATCGAACAAGAACCTACTCACAAAACTGCCAAAAATAGTCCCGAAACTGTCTTAAACAGTCTCGAACTGCACCAAAAAAAATGCCTGAAATGCACCTGAAAATATGGCCCAAAACAGTCCCAAAATACAACCAAAACAATGAACAAAGCAGTGAGTGAAACAGCGAGCGGAACAGCAGCAGCAAAACGGAGTGGAAAACAGTAGCCGAGCGGTTGTGAAATAGCGAGAAAGATGTGAACCAGTGAACCGAAGGAGTTGCGGAGCATCAACCCTTCCGACGACCGTGTACCGTACTTCCGAAAGACGATTTAAAAGGTTAGACCTGAGGGCACTTTTCTTATTTATTTTCATTTAATTTTTAATTGTTTTATTTATTTTCTTCGCGTGAGAGTCGTTGATTAATGTGTGTTGTGGCCCTTTAATGAATGGAAAATGTGTCGTCTCTTGTGGTATATAGGATGGAAACCCAGACGTAAATTCTGTAGCCAAATCCGAATGGACGGTAGTGCGGTCCGTACTTTGGAGACAACTCAACGTACCACTTGAGCAAACGTCACATATTTCGCTTTATTATATCTTGTTTGTTTATTATCCGTATTTTATACTCCGCCATTCAATTTCCGTATGTTATTTGCTTGTGTAATGACGATATAGTGCGCATGGGCTTAGTATGTTGGTCTAAAGGTCCTATATTCGAGAGAAGAAAAGTCTAAAAGACTACCTTTACGATAGTACTTTGCCGCGCCGGATGAAGTATGTTCGATTGAATACGAGATACGTTTAATTGGGCATGCGAAGTCCCATATCCTTGTCTTATTTATTTTATATGCATTGTGATGTGATGTGCATGGGCTTATTACGTTGGTCTAAAGGTCCTCCATTTTGCGGGATAAAAAGCCTAAGGGCTACATTTACCACGATATTTCGCCGCGCCTTTTATATTCCGTCTTTTACTTTATGTACATTAGTTGTTTATGTAATTGATGATATAATGCGCATGGGCTTAGTATTTTGGTCTAAAGGTTCTCTATTTGAGGAAGAAAAGGCCAAAAGGCTACCTTTACGACAATATATTTGTCGCGCCGGACAAAGTATGTTTGGTTGGATGTGAGATATGTTCAACCGAGCATACAAAGTCCTATATCATTGTCTTTATTTTATATGTATTGTAATGTAATGCGCATGGGCTTATTATGTTGGTCTAAAGGTTCTCTATTTGAGAGAAGAAAAGTCCAAAAGGCTATCTTTATGACAGTACTTCACCGCGCCTTTTATTATTATGTTGTATGCTTTCTGTATGTCATCTCTTTGCATAATCATGTATCATATTGCAATGCGCATGGGCAAATCAAGTTGGATTATAGGTCCTCCATTTTGAGGGATAGAAAGCCGAAGGGCTACCTTTGCCACGACGTTTTGCCGCGCCGGACAAATTATGTTTGATTGAATGTAAAATACGTTTAATCGGACACTTGAAGTCCTATATAGATGTGGGCATATGTCGTATCTCTTTTCTTTCATTCTCATTGTCTATCTTTTGCATCGCATCATTGCACGTTTATTTTAATGTTCAATTACCTCTTCAATTATCTCTTTACACCATGTGTTTAATCGCCTCTCTTTAATATGCATGTTTGTACAATTATTGTCCATTTGCGTTTGAATGATCATCAATGTAATGCGTTTGTGAAATTATGTGTTTGTCGTTATTTCAATTTGCCTTTATGCATGTGAACATAGAAATAGAATACCCTTGGAAATATATGTTGCTTAGGCTTGGTAAGATTAATGCACAAATCCTTTCATTACAAGTGGCACAAGTAAGGGACCATTCCGAACCCAATGGTTTGAGGTCTTCCCTTGCGAGGGGTGAGTGCGACCTTAAATCATTTTCCCGATTCACACCGGGTGGCGACTCCATGTTATTTCTCCGGTTTAGTTCCTCTGTTGGCTATTCCGTACTCCCGACTAAGCCACGAGCCTGGAATAGCGTCGCCGATGTTTGTGTCCTACAGTCTGGCGACTCCACTGGGGATAGAGAATCGGCCCGAAATTATGTCTAGTAATGTTTGTGATTTGTGCTTTAAGTTAATCGTGTCTATTATTGGTTGATGGGGTCTAATCAAAGGCATGGTTAAGGCTAGGTGATGGTTTGGTGGCTTCCTTCATTCACTACCTTTCTATAAGGAAAAGCTGTGAGGGCACCTAGATAATCATTAACCGTAGCTTGTTGTGACAGACTAATTTAGAGGACTTGTTGTTTATTCCTGTCACCAAGGGATGAAAGAGCCTAAGAGACTTGGGTATTTAAGAGAGTTCGCTCCACCCTCTATATAGGGAATCTACAATGGGAAATCCATTTGACAGTTAGTCACATACCGTAACTCGTTGGCATGTACCTTAAGGTATAAAAAATGTGCACTCACTTGGTCGCTTGAACCCTTGAGTGGGGAGTCCTAGTTGTGGGTAATCCTTCGTCAGCGAGAGCCTTTGCCCACACTCCCGTAAACCCACGTGTAAACCTTAATCGTATAACTGGTAGAAATCATTTACTTATGTTTATGCTTGTGGACCATCCTCATTTCGATGCAGTTGGACTTTTTGTCAGAAATACAGACTTGTTGGGCCATTTAAACTCGGACGAGTTCGTATCCTATGACAATTGGGCCAAAAGTTACTAAAATGACGATGAGCCATCCTATGTTTGGGCCCCTTATCATTTGAAGTTGTTTAACCATGTTATCGCAAAGGTGTAAACCTGTTGGGCCTTTTCAACTGGGACAAGTTTGCACCGCGCAATAACAGGATTGAATACTTTAAAAATGGTAATGGGTCGACTTATATATTCCATGCATCGCACACATCTCATGCATCTCATGCATACACGCATCATGTTAACCTCTGTGTTTTAAAAGCCATCATAGATATCCGTTGGGTTAGAAAAAAAAAATTTGTCAAAAAGAGTTTAGCAAACATGGATATCGGGGAAGGGAAACCGTGGATAAGAAAACTGTAAGGCAGAGAAGAGAAGACCGAGCAGTCATCAAGGGAATTGGCGGATGACCTAACCCAACGGGATATGAAACTCATTCATGCATACATGCATACACGTAACATATTTTTCATTCCTTTTTGTGTTTGTTTTGTTTTGTATTCACAGGTTTTAAAGAAGAAAAGGAGAAAGCGACAAAGGTAAGCCAATCAGAAGCAGCAACAGTCCAGTGTCATCGGTTTTAGGAATGAATCATGGGGTTGAGGCCCACATCAGTCTCAGCAATGAATCAAAATCATTATCAGTTTCAGGAATGAATCACCGGGTTGAGGCCAGCATCAGTATTAGTCTCAGTAAGGAATCCCAGGGTTGAGGCCCATACCAGTATAAGTTTCAGGAATGGATCCCAGGGGGGCGAAGCCCACATTATCAGCGGTTGAAAGGAAGAATTCCGTGGAGTGAGTGAAAAAAAAAGAGAAGTCCTTGATAATTAGGAATATGTCCAGTGATGACATTGTTTGCTGTAGGGAGAAACCTTAGAAACGATAAGTGCGAGATGTTCTTTCATCCGGTATTCTGAATAGTTGATCTCAGCTAAACTCGCGAGCACTTGATCACGAGATCTTAGTGGTGGAAGCCTGAGTAGTCGGCAAGATGACTAGTTGAAGATATGATGGATCAGTGAATGACCGTTTGCCTGGATGTCCATCCTGGTTTACTTATGCTACAATATATGATATGGTTGGAAACGAAGAGAAAGTATTTGCAATGAAAAGAAAAGAAAAAATAGACCGCCTATATGATACGAAGCGTGAAGCTACCCATGGGCGAGTATCAGGACCACCATGAGGAGAAATGCTACCTTAAAGGGTAGGTGAGTCGAAAAAAGAGAAAGAAAGAGAAAAGCGAAAAGAAAAAAGAGAAAAAGAAAGTTCGAAATGAAAAGAAAGAAAAGAAAGAGACAAAAGAAAAAAGAAAAAAGAGAAAACCATATCATGTTGAGTACGTGGAAGTAATCACATAGTGTGATCAAGACATCTAGATTGGTTAGACCCACTGATCCGATTCTCCGAGACAAAATCATCGAGCTGGCTTAATTAATGATTAAGCTGCGAAAGAGCCTTGCACACACACACACTAGGAGTCTGGTTCAGATCACTCATGCAGACGATCAGATTTGAGTGTATTAAGTACTTTGAAGGTTCTCTGGTTTCGACACGAAGCATCCGTCGAGGAAGAAAATATATTTGGCTATCAAGGCTATCTCGTGAGAGGCAATACAACATGTTTGATATGCAATATCACATCAGTATCAGTTTGGGGGCGAGGCCGGCATCAGTATCAGTTTGGGGGCGAGGCCCACGTCAGTATCAGTTTGAGGGTCAGGCCCGCATCAGTGTCAGTTTGGGGCGATGCCCACGTCAGTATCAGTTTGGGGTGAGGCCCACGTCAGTATCAGTTTGGGGGTGAGGCCCGCATCAGTGTCAGTTTGGGGGCGAGGCCAGTATCAGTATCAATTTGGGGGGCGAGGCCCACATCAGCATCAGTGTGAGGGCGAGGCCCACATCAGTATCAGTCTGGGGGTGAGGCCCACATCAGTATCAGTTTGGGGATGAATCCCAGGGTTGAGGCCCGCATCAGCATCAATATCAGATTTGGGGACGAATCCAGGGGGCGAGGCCCACATCAGCATCGGTATTAGTTTGAGGATGAGTCCTAGGGTCGAGACCCACATCATCAGAAGTCTTGGGGATGAGTCATAGTGTTGAGACCCACATCATCAATATCTGTTTTAGGGATGAGTCCCGGGGGCGAGGCCTACATCAGCATCGGTATTAGTTTGGGGATGAGTCCGGGGTCGAGACCCACATCAGCAGTATCAGTTTGGGGATGAGTCCCAGGGTTGAGACCCACATCATCAGTATCACTTTTAGGGATGAGTCCCGGGGGCGAGGCCCACATCAGCATCTGTATTAGTTTGGGGATGAGTCCCGGGGTTGAGACCCGCATCATCAGTATCAGTTTTGGGGATGAGTCCCGGAGGCGAGGCCCGCATCAGCATCAGTTATGGGGATGAGTCCCAGGGTTGAGGCCCACAACATCAGTATCAATTTTGGGGGAGAGTCCGGGGGCGAGACCCATACAAGCATCAGTTTTAGGATGAGTCCCAGGTTGAGGCCCACATCACATCAGTATCAGTTTTGGAGATGAGTCTTAGGGTTGAGACCCACATCCACATCAGCATCAGTATCAGCAGTCTTGGGGATGCTTCCCAGGGTCGTGACCCACATCATCAACAGTTTTGGGGATGCGTCCCAGGGTCGTGACCCACATCATCAGCAGTTTTGGGGTTGCGTCCCAGGGTTGTGACCCATATCATCAGCAATTTTGGGGATGCGTCCCAGGGCAATGACCCACATTGTTAACGTTATCGGGATGCGTCCCAGGGTCGAGGTCCCCATTGTCGGTTGCAGTTATCGGGATGCCCCCCAGGGTCGTTGGCCTCCTGCATCATCAGTTTTGGGGATGCATCCTAGGGTCGTGACCCACATTGTCAACGTTATTGGGATGCGTCCCAGGGTCGAGCCCCCATTGTCGGTTGCAGTTATCGGGATGCGTCCCAGGGTCGTTGGCCCCATACATCATCAGTTTTGGGGATGCATCCCAGGGTCGTTACCCACTTTTCAGCAGTATTGGTATGCGTCCCAGGTTCGAGGCCCCCGTTGTTGGTTACAGTTAGCGGGATGCGTCCTAGGGTCGTTGGCCCCCTTCATCATCAGTTTTGGGGATGTGTCCCAGGGTCGTGACCCATATTGTCAGCGGTATTGGGATGCGTCCCAGGGTCAAGGCCCCCGTTATCGGTTGTAGTTATTGGGATGCGTCCCAGGATCGAGGTCCACTGCGTCATCAACTCAGCTCGAAGCAGCAAGCAAGTCAGGTGGCAGCTGGCGAGCCAGGTAAGTGAAAATGCTTTGCATAACTTTGATAAGATTGTCATTGTCACACACTGCACAAGTCCCATTAAAGTGGGGGCGACTGTAGGCACTGCATTTTTACATGTAAGTCCCTATGATGAGTCTCATTTTGAGGCACTACCTTTTAAGTCGCGGAAGTCGCGGGAAACAGACGTCGGAAGGGAAAAGTCAGAAATCAATATTTTTTTGGATTTTATTCACTTGTTTAGCTTCGGGTTCACTTGTTGGACCTCTGTTTTAAAACACATTATACGCCCAAACCCCCGCAAGACACACACCAAGCCCATCTCACCCAAGCCCAATCTAAGAAATAATTAAAGCACATTTAAAATACATGTCATAAATTAAAATTAAATTAAAATTAAAACCAATTAAATTGAAATTAAATTAAATTAAAATCCAATTAAATCAAATTCCTAATTTAAGCAAATCTCATTCCAAAGTTAAATAAATCACCTTCCTAAATACCAATGATTTAAATTAAAATTAAATAAATCACTCACAAAATTTAATATATTACCCACCAAAAATACAAATATCCTTTCCCTTTTTAAATAAATTAAATACATCCCTTTATTTGCATGATTTGTTTCCTTATTTAAAATCTCATACAAAACCCTAACCATAGCTTGTAACTATAAAACATAACACAAAACCCACAACTCTCCCTCCCTAGACATACACGGCTAACACAAAAACACAAAGAATGAAACCCTAAAACTCATCCCTCTCTCATCTCTCTCCTACATTCACACTCGGCAGCCACAAACCTAAACACACACACGTCCCTTACAAAGCCAACACCTTCACGCAGCTCAGCCCTCTCATCAAACTGGCCTCTCTCATTATCGCACACACAGCCCTTAGCAACAGACCACGCACACCATTCTCCCCCACTCTCGACAACTGCCAATTCACGCATAGCCAATTCACGCCTTAACATTTGCTGGACACACACTAGCGGCCCTTCAATACACACAAGCCATGCCACACTATCGACAAACTTCATCAGCCATTACCAACAATTCAATACCAAGCCCTCACTGACAATTCAATAACGATAGACAAGCAGTCCTCCACCGGTATTTTGAGACAAGCCATGCACGTAAAATACCCCACGGTAGCCTCTCAAAATCAACACATAAGCCGACCTTCAACAACCCCTCAGATCATCACAAACTGCCTCTCCCACATCGATTAAAATAGCCTTCATAGACCAAAAACCTTAGCCACGCATGCCCCCCTCACCAACCGACTCACGTCCAAGAAGCCATTTAAATCTCCTCACACATGCACCCGTAGGTAACAAATATCATCATCATCACTGATTAAACCTAACCGAATAATGTTAGACAGTAATGACCCATAGCGTCACTATTTTGTAAATGATATTGTATTATTGTACAAAATTAACTATGTAGTAATGAAATTGCCTTTTACCGTTTTGTAATTTAATTACTTTGATATATAAATGGTAAAAGTCCCTATGATTAGTTCCGAATTGTGATGATATGAGACAGTATCAATCCATAAAGGTTTAATCATTAAATATCCCTAGTCGTAGTATTATCGAGATTGGACATCGATAATGCGGAATAGACTAGTACTGCACTTGTGCATGTTGTGAGGGCACAACGGCGTAGTTCTCATATATTTAAGTATTGGATACTTATGCAAGTGCGGTAGGAGGTTGTGTTTTACCGATGGTACGGAAAACAGCTTCGCTCTGGATAGACCCCGCGGAGTCCCATTGGTAGTATGTCTGCGTGTCTATGGGAGTCCGCTTCAGGGTAGGTGCATATGATCTTAACCTGAGATTTGCATCGCTAGTACTTACGACAATCGGTAAAATTTAGGTTTGGTGGTCCAGGGCTTTAACGGGTTCTGTGTATACCTCTTCTGGGTTTATCGAGAATCGTAGTGTACTGGGTGTGATGTCAAGATGGAAGTATCACTTCAGACATATGGAGATGATGATCGCGAGGGATACAGAACTAGTACTCTATAATGGTTGCAACCATCGGGATAATATGACTAGGTCAGGATTATCCGATTCAAAGAGACTGGTTGCTTGATGTCCGATATGTGTATCGTACGGGGCAGACACATATCCAGCCCCAGGCCTTACATGTGATCATCCGATACTGGTTCGATATACACTATACTACGGTATACTACGCCTGTTATAGATCTAATATTCCAGTAAGAATATTTCTAGAGAATTGGGTAGGCATGGCGTTTTGCTAGAAGCTAACCTTGTCTTGTAAATCGGTAAAAACGTAGTACTTGGTACGTACGTGTTCGAATAGTTCGACAACCGGATTTACTGCCAACATATCTAGAGGTCTCTTGGGTCGCTTCCCGAAGATTCACCAATGACGTATGATTCAAACTCGATTAATCTTGGATTATTACGGAGAGACTTTATCTTGGATAAAGTACTATAAAGAGAGAGAACGATTAATTTAGAATTAATCGTAAAATTATTATATTCGATATAATAATCGGAATTCGATTTCGACGCGAAATTAAAATTAGATTTTAATTCGGGCAAACGAGTTAATTTAGAATTAATTCGTTAGCGACGTAAATAATAATTTCGCTAGGCGCAATTATTTATTTAAATTCGATTTAATTAACGTCGCGACGTAAGTTCGGTATTTCGGAAATATCGGATCCGAACGCGTGAGTGCACGTGGGCCCACTTTCATTTGGAAACGTGTGGGGCCCACATGACACATGTCATTATTTGCATTATTTAATGATTGATGTATTGCATGAAGATAGTGTACAAAGCACTCAAGGGTATTGCATGGAAATTGAGTGTTAGACACTCTAAGCCTTTGCATGGTTTGTGTCATAAATATATTATTATTTAATAATTATTATGACATAAATATAAATTGATTTTTGAGACAAAAATCAAAATTCTTCTTCCTCTCTCAAATTACCGAAACAGTAAGCCCTAAAAGCTCTCTCCAATTCTTCATTTGTTTTGTGGCAAGACAAGAAGAAAGTGTACTTGTTTGGAACTCTAATACACAACTTTGGCTAGCAACATCAAGGGATCATACAAGGTGTTATGGGAAACTCATCTTAGAGCTTGGAAGGATCAATTAAAGCTTGGAGCTTCTCTTTTCTGCTTGGCCGAATCCTTCACTGCACAAAGGAGCAAGATTTGTTTCATCAAACGCATCCACATTCCGTTTTGTGAGTATTGTTTCCGCCATACTTCAATATAGTTCATTCTTATATATATTTTGCTGTTTTTGATCTTGGGACATGGTTATTAGATTTCCAACAATGGTATCATTGAGCTTAAAAAAGCATGCAAATATATTAGGATGTTATTTGGGGAAAATTGTTTGAAGCATGATTTGATGAGTTTGCTTGATTAAATATGCTTAGATGTATGTTAAATAGATTATACATCATCAATTTCATGGAAAATAAATTGGATTAATTTTTCCAACCCAATGAGGCTTGGCCGAATACATGCAAGCATGTGGACTAGATGATTTTTTAATTTTAAGACATTGGATGACTTGAAATAATATGGAGATGATCATTTGTAACTTGATTGGATTGAAAACGAAATCGGAACCATATTAATCACCTTGGCCGAATGCTTGATGAGATTAGGGACTTGATTTTTTGATTAAATAATGTTGGACATGTATTTAAGATAAAAATATGATTAATAGATTAATTTGATATTTTGGGAATATTGATTTAAAGATTAATCATGAAAATACACTTTAATTAATTAAGTTATAAAATTGGAATTTTAAAATTAGTTAATTGGGCTTAAATTGGAATTGGGCCTAAAACTATTATATTTGGTCATAAATGGGCTTGGTTGGGCCAAGTAGATTTGGACCATTTGGATTGGATCCAAAATGGGCCTAAATCACACCATTTAAGTCCAAATGTAATAAATGGGCTTTTATGTTTAATTGGGCCTTATGGGCTTGATATTGATTTTATGGCAAATGAGGGTGATTCCTTATTGGGCTTGGAAATTGGGTTTGACCCACATTGACCAAGGCCCAAGCCTAATGAAATCAATAGAAAGCCCATCGGACTTTAATTAAACGGACATTAGATGTTAGTTGGGCTTTGAGACCCAATTGTACTAGATTTGGAATCTAAGTTATAAAAGCACAATAAAAGTGTAAATATTTAATTTAGAATTAAATAATAGGATTAGTATTGAATACGACTTAAATTGGATTTTAACGAGTAGTTCGATATAATTCGTGAATTCATACCATATGTATTTATTCTCAAAACGAGTTGGACTCGCGCAAATGCAAACAATTGTTTGAACATTGTACTGTCACCTAATTAAAGACTAATTAATTGGATTTGATTGGTTGTATAACATGCCTTGAATGAATGAATGAATGTGGGTGTTGTATGAATAGTGTATATCGGATGGATATTAGAAGGGAAGGGTAATTTTAGAAATTATTGTAAATTTGGAATTTATAAATTGGACCTGCGTGTCCAGCCTTATCTCTTTATCTCTTTGTATTCTCTTCTCACCTAATTCCCCTCAATGTAAATGAGGTTTCTCTTATTGTATTATGTAATTGGGTAGAAGTAGAATAGTGCTAGCGGGGAGAGGAAAGGGAGTGATTTGTTCTAGGAACAAGTTGTTTATATATCCATCCGCATATCACTATTACTTTACTTTACGCGCTTTATGATGTTTTAGAAGCATGCTTAAGGGTGTATGATGATGAGACCTAACAAAGATAAATTAATTGGTTGCCAATTACGCGAAAAATCCCTCAAACAATATTAAGCGATTTTCCTTCCGTTGAATGATTCTTTCTCAAGATCCCAAATTGGCATTGGTTTGTTGGCCAAAGTCAAGACCTTTGTCAATTGAGGATGTGTTTGAATCATGAGAGTTTTGTTCCACATCGTTGTCCTGTCCAAGTTGTGATTTGTTGGCCAAAGTCAAGATCACTTCTTGTCCATCGACATTGATTACGAAACTTTCCTTGTCAATGGGTCCCGCTTAACTGGAATCATTAGGTTTGTTGTGCCAAAGCCAAGGCTTAGTTGATTCAGAGGAAATGGTTAGGAAAATGTATTGGATACATTGACGTATGTATTAGATATATATGTTTCGGACTTGGATGTCCACCTACCGGATCTAGGAATTGGATGGGATCCAATTGATCTTCGAGATCTACCTAGTTAAATATCATACAACTTGTTGGCCAAAGTCAAGGTTGTGTGTTATTTAACGGGATCCTAGCCCACTAGGAAATTGGATTTCCCGAGTACTCAACAGAGGGTTAGAGACTTGTAGAAAATAGTGGGAGGCTAGTATTGAGTTTGCAATTTCATTCAGATACTTAGCATTACGCGCTTACAAAATTTATTTCGTCAATTTTTAACATTAGTTGGACTAATAAAATGTTATTTTTCTTGTAACAGTTTGACTGTACCCATTTTATCGTTAACTAGATAGTTGGACTATCGTAGTTAAGATGGCAAGCAAGGTAAATGTCCGAGACATCATCATGGGTGACAATGTCTTTAAGGGGATAAACTTTGCTGATTGGGAAATGAACCTAAGGATAGTCCTTGGGGCGGAGAGGATACTGTATACGATACAAAGACCTCTCGGGCCTAAGCCCACTGAGCCACTTGAGCTGGAGTTATGGAAAACTCACAGTGATGATTGTGACACGGCTCAGTCGATCATGCTTGCTTCAATGACTCAACACTTTCGTCGCCAAAATAGGGACTTGGATCCTTATCATATGATGGCAAGATTGCAAGATCTTCATGTTGGATAATATGACCCATAGCGTCACTATTTGCACAGAACATTGTGTTGCTGTAGCAAATTAACTATGTAACGAGGAAATTGCACTCTCATCATTTGTGATTAGATCACCATAGATATATAAATGAAGAGAGGTCCCTATGATTAGTTCCTGGATTGAGATGATGAGACAGTATCAGTCCACGAAGGATTAATCATTAAATATCCCTAGCCGTAGTATTATCGAGCTGGACATCGATAATGCGGAATAGGCTAGTATTGCACTTGTGTGCGTTGTGAGGGCAACGGCATAGTTCTCATATATATAAGTGTTGGATACTTATGCAAGTGCGATAGGATAGGAGGTGTTTCACCGATGGTACGGGAAACAGCTTCGCTCTGGATAGACCCTCGGAATCCCATTGGTATTATGGCTATGTGTCTATGGGAGGCCGAAATCAAGGTAGGTGTGTATAGTCTTAACCTGAGACTTACATCGCTAATGCTTACGACAATGATATACTTTAGTTGAGGTCGTCTAGGACTGTAACCGGTTCTGTGTACGCCAATGCCGGGTATATTGAGAATCGTAGTGTATTGGATGTGATGTCAAGACGGAAGTGTCACTCCAGTCATAATGGAGATGATGTCACGCAGGATACGGTATTAGTGCTCTTAAAGTGATGCGCATCCAATCGTGATATTATGACCAGGTCATGAATATCCGATTATAGAGACTAGTTACCAGACATCCGATATGTGTTTCGGACGGGGCAGACACTTATCCAGCCCCAGCCCTAGCACGTGACTATCCGATACTGGGCCGATATGCACAATACATTAGTATACTACGCTTGATACAGATCTTAATATTCTTAAATGGATATGTCCGGAGAATTGGGTAGACTTGGTGCTTTGCTAGGAGTCGACCTTGTCTCGTAAATCGGTAGAACGTAGTACTTGGTACGTACGTGATTCGGACACTCCGACGACCGTATTTACTGCCAGATTATCCGGGGATCTCATGGGTCGCTTCCCGATAATCCACCGATGACGCACAACTCGCACTCTTGAATAATCTGGGATTATAATAGAAGAGAGAGAAAATTAATCTAGGATTAATAACGGAGATATTTTATCCGGGATAAAATGTCGTCTAAAGAGAGAGAACGATTAATTTGGAATTGATCGATGAATTAATATATTCGATATATTAATGAAATTAGATTCGACGCGGAATTAAAATTAGATTTTAATTCGGGCAAACGAGTTAATTTAGAATTAATTCGTTAGCGACGTAAATAATAATTTCGCCAGGCGCAATTATTTATTTAAATTCGATTGAATTAACGTCGCGACGTAAGCTCGGTATTTCGGAAATATCGAACCCGAACGCGTGAGTGCACGTGGCCCACTTTCATTTGGAAACGTGTGGGGCCCACATGACACATGTCATGTTATGCATTAACTTTGACACATGTATGATGTTATGCTTATTGACACTCTAATGCTTTGCATGGAGATTGTGTGCATTGCACTCAATAGTAATGCATGGAAATGAAGTGTTTGACACTCTAAGCCTTTGCATGATTTGTGTCATAAGTTTATTATTTTTTAATGAAATTATGGCATAAATATAAATTGATTTTGGTAACAAAAATTATGGTAATACATTACACATTTCTCTCTCATTTCCTCTCTTCCTCTCACGAAAATGGACTGGTTTGGAACTGGTTTTGTGCGTGAGTTAAAGGGAAGCAAAGAGTGATTCTCATGGTGAGAAATCAAGTGCTAGCACACTACAAGTCTTGCGAAGGTGGTAGGGAGGTTCGACCATGAGACGGGATCCATCCGACGAAGCTAGGAGCTCCGTTTCTCATCTCAAATTTCTGTTTTTGGAGGCAGTGGACTGCATGCAGTGGAGCTCAAAGGCAGTGCGTTTTTTGGGCATCATTCGTCTCAAATCGACATAACCGATCAATGTGAGTATTCCGCTACCTCCGTTGATGTATTCACGCATGTTTCATGACTTGTTATTTGATCTTGGGACCTTAAAATTACCAACAATGGCATCATGAGCTAATGTTGCAAGCATGAAAAATGTAGGGCTTAAAATTTGGGTAAATGTTTGTTGAGCATGATTTGAATAAATTGCTTGTTTGAGTATGCTTATAACATGTTTAAATTCATTTTGGTTGGACTAATTTGATGAAAAATGATTTAGAATTATTTTCCCCAAATTTTTGCATCTTGGCCGAATATGTGACTAATATTGGGTATTTTGATTTTGAGCATGATTTGGTGAAATTCATTAATTGAGCATGTTTAAATGATCTTTAATTGAAGATTGATTTGATCAATTTCAACAAAATGTGATTGGATCAATTTTGCCCAAATGGAAGTGTTGGCCGAATGTATGATATGTTTGGAAATTTGGAATTTTTTCATTTTGATTCATTGGATGGGTTGTAATGTTGATGGATGATGTTAATTTGAAGTCATTAGATTAATTTTGAATGAACATAAAATCCCCAAAAATTATCACCTTGGCCGAATGTGTATGTATATGGGAT